>JAWWLV010000018.1:18162948-18178877 GCA_035041135.1 Platyrinchus mystaceus | reverse complement strand
ATAGAATAGAATAGAATAGAATAGAATAGAATAGAATAGAATAGAATAGAATAGAATAGAATATCCTGAGTTGGAAGTGACCCTCAGGGAACAATGACTCCAGCTCCTGGCCCTGCATAGGGCACCCCAACAATCCCACTCTGTCCCTGAGAGCACTGTCCAAATGCTCCTTGAGCTCTGGCAGGTTTGATGGTGTGACCACTGCCCTGGGAAGCCTGTTCAGTGTCTGACCGCCCTCTGGGGGAAGAACCTTTTCCTGATAACCAACCTCAACCCCCCCAACACAGCTTGGGAGCATCGAGTTCCCATTAACACTCATCACCTTCCTACCAGCTTCCAAATCATATGACAAGACTGGCACCTAAAGACATGGGGGACAGAGCTTACTCATCACCCATCTTTGATTAAATATCCTCACTTCCCAGAGGAATAGGCTACAAAAAGGACATCACATATGTCAGCTCTTTACTGGGAGTCAAGTATTGTAAGAGATCTGCAGTTATTATACCCAAGAACAAAAATAAGGTCATTAAATCTGGAGACCCAAACCCACACCTCCAATTCACGCTCGAGATGTTTCTTTTTTTCATTTTTCCTTTAGAGAAATCCTTTGCTCAAGACTTAAAAGGAATGTCCCTTGGAAGAGAGCTGTTTGTGTTTTGGTGAGAAGAACCTGATTTTCCCTGTGTTATATTAAATAATTCATCATCCTAAGTAATGTTTAGGTGAAAATATGACAAAAGCTGCTGTGCAGTCCCACATCTGGACTATCTGTGTGGCTCAGAAGAAAACGCTGCCTGCATATTTTGGGACTAACACAGATTTCTTTTGATCTCATACTATAATTTGTGAACTAAAATGCCTGAAAATGAAGCCAGGTGTCACTGTCCAGTCAAGGAAACGTGATGCCTCACACATACACACCGTGAAGGTCTGTGGTTGAGGGGGACAACTGGAGATTCCACCCAGAACTGGGGGGGTTAATGCATCAATCAGGGAATTTATTAAAGCAGATTATTGTGGCAGGGCTCACACACCAGCCTACACTAATCACTGCACAAACACTGCACTGCATGTGCTGCAAACCACCCGCTTCCAACAAGGGGTGTTCACCCCGACTGCAGCTGATGGATTGGGATGTATCCTAGTCCACGGTAGTTGCTTGACCTTGACCCTTCATGGCCCAAGGAAAGCTGAGCCCAGACAGGTTATGACACCTCAGACTTGGCATTCCACCCTGAACCCCAGTTTGAGGTGCTGTGCAGGGGCAGTGCCAGCAGCCAAGGAGCTGAATAGGACAGAGGTTGGAGGAGCAGAGTAAGCCCAGATCCAATCCCTGGGAATAAGAGCAGCAACAGCTCCAGCCAGGAGCCCCAGCTAGAGATCTACTGAACATCTGAGCAGTTCTGTTAACACAGAAAATCCAAATTCTCAACACCAACAAAGCAGTACAACGAGAAAGGAAAAAATGGGGCAATTCAAATCATGGCAGTTCATATGGACCATGATGCCCAGCCTTCCCAAGAATGCCTGCCCTGACAGTCCTTTGTGCTCTGCAACACTCACAGTGTGAACTGGATGCTCCAAGAAGGATACAGGGGTGTATATGGGACACAGGTCTTTACTGCAGCCACGTGCTCCGTGGGCAGAGGGCACTCGGGACAGGCTGCCATCGCCACACCTCTCAGGCTACTCTACATCCATGTGCTATGAGTAGAAACACCCCCAAAAATATTGTAGGTCAGGGCTGGATCACTGACTAAACCAGCTTACACACAAACTACAGACAACCCATTCCAAACTGGAATCCACTTTGTTCACGAGGAACTCCACTGGTCGATACAGTATTTCAACAACCTGTTGCTTTGACAAAATTCTCCTTAAATCACAATCTCGAAATGAAGCAGGGATTGTCCTTGTCATGACCAAGAATCAGTCTCAGCCACCTGTAATGTCATATGGCATCTGATTCTCCAGTGCAAGAGGAATTCTGGGAGGGGCCGGAGCCGTCGTGAGCAACACACCTGATTGCGAAGGGCCTGCTGGGATGGTCGATCCCGGTGGACATGGCTGTCTCTTGTTACTGCAGATGTCCCAGAATCTACGTGAACAGATCCCACAGGAGTAGGCTGGAAAACAAGGTGTTGGTTAGGATGATGACTCTCATATGCACAGACCCACCATGTCAGGCTGTGAGGAAGCAGGAAAACATCCAAACACTGCCCAAAGGTAATACCCAAGGAGAATTACAGTCAGGGCTATAAAATCCCTGTGATTTGATGGCCATATGATTTAATGATGGACACTAGCCCCAAATGTCTTGTATAAAAATTAATTAAGAAGATATTGTTAGGTGTCAGTCTCAGTGCCAGACCACACCTAATGCGTCTCACACGGGGTTATTACAACTGAAAATATACAGACTTGTTTTCCTCATCCCCTCGTCTCACCACTTGTAAAAATCATGGTTGCACAGAAACAGGACATGTTAAAATTAAAGCTTCATCTGCTCTCTCCTCACAAAAGTCATAATCCCTGCTCCCAACACCGAGATCTCCATAGCAACCACCACGGTTGGCAGCAGTAGCACACTTGTCTTACAAGGTGCTCTTTATCAACTGCCTTTGTAATTAAAGAAAAATGAGGAGAAAATCTTGTTTCACAAAGGGAATGATTCCTCAGGAACTGTTTTGGGCACAGTAAACATTGGGAATGCTAAATATAGTTGGGACAGTAAAGCATTGGCAGCAGTACCTAGTTCAGCACTAAAGACAATGAATTTACAGGTGTCATTGCTGGTATTTGGGGTGGGTCATGAGCAGGTCTTCTTGAGTACAACTGGTTTTTGACAAAGAAAGCAGTGCAATGAGATCAGGCTTACAGTCCATACGGAGTCATGGAACTGCTAAATGGAGCTTGGTTACTCCAACATTTCCTTGTCATGTGCCATACAGAGCTGGGTCAGCCTGTGGAGTGTCTGCCAAGATATTCTAAGCTCAGGAGGGCAGGGTTAGATTAGATATTTGGAAGAAATTCTTCTCTGTGAGGGCGGTGAGGCCGTGGCACGAGCTGACCTGAGAAGCTGTGGCAGCCCCATCCCTGGAAGTGTTGAAGGCAACCTGGTCCAGTGGAAGATGTCCTTTGACAATGGCAGGGGGTGAGAACAAAATAAGCTTTAAGGTCCCTTCCAACCCAAACCATTCTGGGATTCTACTATTCACTGAACATCCATCAGAGCCCTGCCTGGATCACCTGTATGTTCTGGATGAGACCTTGACCATTACAGGAGTCTTCTATGATTCTCCTGCTTTAAGATGGATCTTACATATTTGTCTCCAATCCTGTGTTAGACTAGAGGGAATTCAGTCTGGTCATGTTCATTGTCTCAAGTGGGGAAGTGGGGCCTGAATATCCTACCAGTGCAAGCCCAGAGGTGGGAAGGGGTCTTTGTCCCTCAGGGAAACTTTGAGGCACTGAAAGAATCCCCTGAACACAATGTCAGGACACTTCACTATGTTGAGAAGTAAAAGACTTGACCCTAAACTCACTGGCATTAATTGGGATTATCAGGGACAATGAAACAAGGATTTAAAGAATTATCTTAAGAGAAGTGCTGGAATCTTGCTCTGAGAAAAAGCCTGGTACCTTGCTCTGAGGAATGCAAGGTTTATGTTTTTAAGAATTAACTAAGACAGAGTTTGGTACCATGTTTTGACAAAGATGCCCTGGTTATGTTGAAATATAACAGAGACAGCTTGTTCTGTTTTGCTGACCATACTAAAGTAAGAGATAGAAGAGATGTCCTTTAAGCAGCCTAGCGACAAGATAGGCATTTGGGGGGGTAAAAGGGCCATAGGTCAGGAAATTTTGCAAGCTCCTAACATGTAGTCAGTGAAACAAAGAAAGCTAAAAAGTGCATCAGAGGACGAGTAGCAAGATGACCCCTAATGAGGCTGAAGAAGCCATAACGACTCCCAGATCCCTCCCCAGAGATGATTCCAGGAGACTCCGCCTCAAGCTCCACCCAAACCCCGCCTGTTATGAATATGATAATTACATGTAGAAATCTAATGAATATGTATGTAAAAATGTTGCAACCCCTCACAGAAGCTGTAGAAAGACCCCGACTTTTCACTCAAACTTTAGAGCTACTTTGACCTATGCGAACTGGGGGCTCTCCAATGTTGTATGCAATAAATACCTTTGTTGTTTAAAGACACAAATTCGTCTCTAAGCAGTTTTCTGTGCTGTTTTGGCATCAACAAAGAAGCAGAGGTGTGGAAGCAGCCCCTGGAAAGCAAGGAGGGGGATTTCAGAGGGACAACTCACAATTGGCCTGCCGACCCAGTCATAGGCATAGTCAAAGGTGTAGCCTTTCTTCTCAAACAGCTCTGTGAAGATGGTTCGCAGATAATCATAGTCTGGCCTCTCAAAGAAGTCTAATCGCCGAACGTAGCGGAGGTACGTGGCCATCTCCTCTGTGGGAAAAGGGAAAGGCAGCAGCTTTTATCCTGAATATTCTGAATAAGTTGTTAAAAAACAAGGTCAATTCACGCTGTGCAAGAATTGTCTGGGCTGTGAGCGCTAGCTCTGTCTTTTCCTCTACAAGCAGTGGTTTTTAGTAACAGCCCACAATGAAAAACAATTCAAACACTTCTCATGCAAAGATGGAAGTTCCACCTCTGCTCTACCTCACATCTGACTTCCACACCTAGTTTTATTCTATACCTTTGTATAAAATAAACACAATGAGAAATAAACACACTGAACCTGTCAACAGGCTGCTCACATGCATTTAAAATGTTGTTGCCCAGAGAAGCTGTGGCTGCCCCATCTCGGGAGGTGTTCAAGGCCAGACTGGATGGGGCTTGGAGCAACCTGGGATAGTAGAAAATGTCCCTGCCCATGGCAGGGGGTGGGATGACTTTTAAGGTCCCTTCAAATACAAACCATTCTGGGATTCTGGGATTCTATGAGTCTATAAAATAGCCACAGGCATCTCATCTGGGGAAGGAAAGCAGAAGATGTTGGTGGGCTCCCCGTGGCACCCATGATCTCCGGCAGCAACCACGGTGTGGCTGCCCAGAGCACTGTGCTGCCTGATGTCATGACATCCATCAGAGCCTTGACTATTCCACACTAGACTTTGAGGGGGAGGCTCCAAGCTTACCTGAACAGAGTTAATTTACACATCAGGGTTTGGTGTTAAGCTCATTAACTGCTTTCTTGCACTTTGCATTCACAGAGAGCTGAGTGCTGGGAACCCATGTCCTGCCCCTTCCCAGCTCTCCCTCGGCTCATGTGCAGACAAACCAGCGTGGCTTTGCCTTTAGCAAACAAAAATAACAACAGCTTTGCTTATTGATACTTAACTCCCTCTGTGGCTTGCAAGCTTCCATGTCACATGGAAGTAAAAGACAAAAAAAAAAGGAGAAGAAAGAAACCCCTCTTCCAAGTACCTCTGAAAGGTGGAGGACCAACCAGTTTTAGGTGAGGGAGAAACAGAAATCAGTTCTCCCGTCTCCCATCAGCCAGATCTGCAGGTGTGACCAAGGTCTGAGCAAGAGTGTTGGGAAAAAAGATGAGAACATCCAACCTGAAGCTGTTGTGCTTGGAACTAAGTGGATTTTGGAATGACACATCTGGGGAATTAGCATGACTCAAGTGAACAATGATACCTTTCCAGGATTGCTGGTCCTCATGCTGGGAAAGAGTCATGTGACACAAAGGCTCCTACAGGAATGTGATTAGTTATGGGTGCTCTCCTTCATGTCAGGACTTCAGAAAACACCCAGAAACCCCCCCACACCCACTCTGTGAAGGTCACAGGGTACCTGGGGAGGGCTTTAACTTTGTACCCTGTTTAACTGGAGAAAAGGTGTGATGGGCGTGGCTAGAAGCACAACCCCCTTAAATACTGCTGTCAGAAGGTGGAATTCAAGGACAGACATACCATGCCATCTTCCAAGCTGGCCACCTACACTCACAAAACCTGTAAAACCTTGCATTTGGAAAATAATTAATTTCGTCCATCCAACACAGTCATTTGCGAATGGGAAAATAATGAGGAGCTCTTTTGGAAGGAAGCCAAGAAGCCAAGGAGGCACACGAGGTCCTTGAGCGCTGTCCAGGCTACTTGATGGGAAGAGTTAAGCTCATTTTAAGCCCTCAGGCCCTGAGCCCTAGCAGCAGCTCCAGCTGTTTTCCAGCTTGAGGAACAACATGACGCACACACATCATCCAAATACCTTCTGCCAGAGGAGCTCAGGACCATCCTATTTAACAAGGCCTGTCCCCCTCCAGCTGCACTCACACGGTCCCGTGAGGGCTTTACCTGGAAAGTTCTCACAGAGAACTTCAACCGGAGTGTTTCTCTTCGTGTCCCCAATCTTCTGATACCTCTCTTTTAAGGTGTCAGCCTGCAGCGCACAAAGACAAAACAGATATGGAGAAAGAGTTCAACCATGTGAGAAAGGACATGCTGTATGGGAAGAAAAACAAGGTTTTTAATGCCTGTTCTGGGTGGCATCAGGAGATGTTACTTGTCACTGAGCTGCCTCCTGACTAATACTGACCAGGAACATTTTACGGGCTATGGGCAGAGAAAACCCAAGGCCATGTTCAAAACATCCTCAGTAAGGAAAGGTAGGACCCTTGCTAGTGTCTTACAAAGCTCCCTTCTCACAGTTCAGTCCTGAGGGCCGTGCAGGGAAAGTTTCATGGGAGAAACAAACAAAGCTGCAGGAGCTGGATGGCATATCAGTACCTCCCCCAGGCTCAGGACCATTGGCAGCTGAGCTGCCTCCACAAACATCTGCAAAATATATCCACTGCAAGGGCAATTTGGGTCGTTCATGTGTAATAGAAAGACACCACACAGATAATGACTTATATCAGTCACACTTCTCCCAGATCCCATGCTGCTCCCACACTGCCTCTCCTTTCACCCCCAAATTGCCTATCACTGAGACAGCACTGACCAAACATCTCGTCATCAAGGAAATGAAACAGTTTGCAGTTGGATTTCCCCCTAAATCCCCTCTGAAGCACAGGACTCTGTTCCAGTTGCACCCTAAAAATGGGGTTTATTGCCTTCATTTCAAAATATGCCAATTAGACCTGGCAGCAGCTTAATTAGCATCACAGATGTTCTCTCAAGACATGGCACTAACAGTACAGATCAGAAGTGTGAGCTGAGGAAACCTAGAAGAGTAAAGCTGTCACATTCTAGGTCAAGCTGGAGAGCCCGAGTTTGCCCTGGACCTCAAAAAGGAGTCAACTAATTCTTATCAAGTTTAGCAAACTGAGGAACTTCTGTAGAACATTGTCAAAACCTGGAACTATTTTAGAATAATTTACAGGATTAATTTAAAGCAGATGAGTTCAACTAAACCAGAAATGTGTACTAGAATAACACACAGAGGCGTGAATGTAAAGTCAGAGACATTCTGATTTCTTTCACGCCCCTTTCATGCTTCAAAAACCCTTTCTTTGCTTGTTCTGCCATGTGTCTGATATGGCTGAGCTCAGACTAATTCTGGATAGGTGGTGTCAGAAGAGCTTAACAAGGTCTATTACCCAAGCTGCTTCCATTGACCATAGCAGTGTCCTGCTGAGCAGCTCCTGAGCCCAAAACCTCACCTCATTTTTCCAACAGGAGTTCTTGTCTTCACTAACAAACCTTCTCCTACCCTGATCAGATTTGGTCCCTTCACTCCCTGCAATTCCAAAGCTGAACACAGCAGCTTAATCATCAGGGAGGTGATGGAGAAGTGAAGATGCAGCTTCCAAGAGCTTCAGAGCCAGGAAATGACTCGCTCCTGGTTAACTCAGTTGATGGATGTTGGCGGCACTCGGTAACTCAATTGCCTGCAGGCCTCCTCATTGTACACGGCATCCCATAAACTCCTCAGCACTGAGTGTCCAGCATCTCTGGATGGAAGCCAAGCTCAATCCTTCTGCCAGAAAACCAGTTTTTCAAGCTGAAGTCCATCTGTTCATCTAAACTCATCAAACTGCTCCCATTATAAACACAGATCCCAGATGCAGCTGGGGGATTGTGTGCCCTAACTGGAATTTCATAAACAACCACTGTGTCCCCGTTGCACTCCAGCTCAGGGCAGCTTCCAACCACAGCTCTCATCGCTGTCCCTGAACCTCTGCTCAATCCTCTCTCCAAAACTGCACCAGTTTGGCAACTCAAAGTGCCAGGTGACATATTTCTACCTTAAAAATCTTCCCTGTAGCTAAAGCTAATGCCTCATCCTTAGACTTCAAGGACGTAAAGGAGAGGACAGTGTTTCTGGCTGGGTTCTGCCGATGTTTCCCCAGTGGATTATCCTTTGGGCAGAGACCAGCAGAAGTTTTCAAGGGCAAAACCTAAAGCTCCAACCTACCTTCAATCCCTGCCAGGGCAGGCTGCCTCGGAGGAAATACATGAACATATGGCCCAGGGCTTCCAAGTCGTCTCGACGACTTTGCTCTAAAAGAGAAGAGATGACAAATTATCACTGCAGAGGCAGAAATGTCCTCAGCAGCCACACCTGTATCTGAGATAAAGGTATCACAGGGACATTCCCTCGCTGTCTGCAGCTCAGATCTCGTGCAAAACCACCTAGAAGCTGTTTCAAAAAACCAGAAAATACGCAAAATCAGCTGGAAGGCATGAGATAACACGGGAGCTGTACGACAAACAGCCCAGCCTGTCTGGGATAAGTCTTAATTGCAGAGGAATAAAGCAGTTCCCCAATCCTTCTCCAGTCTGCCAGTGTTGATGGTGCACCTGCCACGTGGGGCTGGATCATTTCCTCTGGACTCCATGGGAACAGGGGATACTCACAACCAGCTGCAGGGAACTACCCTTGCACAGTGCCAACCCTTCTGCAATCAATCCTGCATCTCATTGCATCAGAGCAGGTCTAAAATAGCTCCTTCCAGAGCTGTGAAACACTTGCTGCTGTTGCCATGCAGATGTTCTGATTATAAATGAAAGGGGGAGAAAGGGGCCTCGAGCCAAAATTAAAAGCATCCTTAAGATAAGCTGCCAAAATGTATCAAAAACCCCAAGGGATGATAGAAGAGAACAACAAATGCAGAGTCAACAGCACAGGACTGGGGCTGGGCTGGGTCCTTGGGTTCACTGAGCTCACAGACTCATTTGGTTCAAACTTCTTGCCTCCAAATCTCTACCTGCACCAAATAATGTGCTCCACAGCCACATGCTGGAGCAGATCCAGCCCACAGGCCATGACAGACGTGAGCTGGGCCTGCTGCTGCATCATCTGCACAGGAGGAAGGCAGTGCTTTGCACAGCGTGACTCTTTCACAGGCAGCAGCAACTTAACCCTCAACAGATGCTGTGAGTGAGAAGGGAGCTGAGATGACAGCTCCTGCAGGTTATTCTGATAAAAAGGAGAAAAGAAGAGGATGTCCTGGGTAATTCAGTGAAGTGATGAGCTTCTCAGGAAGACGGTTGAGTGCACTTGTCTCTCAGAAAAATTGCAATCAGACGCCTTAGTTTTAAGTGTGAAGGCACTGATTCCGCCTTGGCTGGTCTCACCAGTGAAGCATCAGCCCCTCAAAACCCCTCTGGGCAGAGACAGCCCTCCCTGGCTGGCAGCCAGCTCTGCCCTCCTCAAATACAACCCCAGAACTGACTCTGACCCTTTCCCTGCACGAGCCGCAGTGGGAGCTGAAAATCTGCAGGGAAATGAGTCCTAAGGAAGGCATGTGGTACACTTCAAACACAAACACATCTTCCTTCCACATCACCTGCACCAGCAGCTTCCGAGCCTGCTCCCACTGTGCTTTTCCATTCCTCCATCCCTTACTGACTCTTCGCTTTTCAGCATTAGAAGTTAGGCTCATCCCTCCTTACTTCCCAAAGAGAGCGAGCTCTCCAAGTGAGGTGGAAGCCAGAACACTGGGAGGCCACTCAAAGAATATTCCATTATCTTCCTTTTTTTTTTTTAGGGATTTAAGTGAATATAAACATTTCATAAGGTGTTTTTTTTGCCTTTCAGCCACAGAAATGTAATCTTATGGTATGAGAGAAAGCAGTGAGGAAAGGAGATGAAAGCCAGGTTTAAAATTAGTTAAATTATTCATTTTCTCCAACCAATTACAAGGTCAGGGAACATCCAACTCTAACACCTGGAACTGGAAGGTACCAGGACAGTGCTGTGCTATAAAAATCTATTTGTCCATCATTCAGTGTGGCAATCAGTGCCTGCTTGCTTGTCTTTTATCAGTGCAGGGCTGCTTCCAGTTATGTAGCTCTCAATAAAAACTATAATTATGAGGCTTCCAATATTTCAGCTGCCTCAATTTCTCAAAAGAGGGGGAAAAAAAAGCCTCACAACTGTAAACAGCAAGGCAGCTTCAGAAGGTCCACAAATAGATCGAAGGGCATGAGACAGTCATAAGCCAAGATGCCACTGGAGCCCTACTGGACTCACATGGCAAGTTGGAGTGTGTCCAGAAGAGGGAATGGAGCTGAGGAAGGGGCTGGAGCTCCAAGAGCTGCTGAGGGAGCTGGGGGGGCTCAGCCTGGAAGAAAGGAGGCTCAAGGGGGACCTTCTGGCTCTCTACAACTTCCTGACAGGAGGGTGGAGCCAGGTGGGGGTCAGGCTCTGCTCCCAGGGAACAAGGGACAGGACAAAGGGAAACAGCCTCAAGTTGTCCCAGGGGAGGTTTAGGTTGGATATCAGGGAAAATTTCTTCACTGAAAGGGTTGTCAAGTATTGAACAGGCTGCCCAGGGCAGTGGTGGAGTCCCCATCCCTGAAAGTGTTCAAAAGCCTTGTGGATGTGGCACCTGGGGACAGGGGTTAGTGGTGAAGATGGCAGTGCTGAGGGAGTGGTTGAATACAATGACCTTAGAGAAGTTTTCCAGCCTAAGTGATTCTGTGACTCCTGGAGCTCTCCCCGAGCAGACAGACCTTTGCCAAGGTGGGTGTTGATGGACATGTATCTCGCCGTTCCAGTTAAGCTCTTGTGCTCCCTGTAGGGTATGTGTTTTTTGGTTTCCGGGTCAATGTACTCCTTTGCCAATCCAAAGTCTATGATGTGGATGACGTGCTCCTTCTTATTGCCTTGCCGGCCAATGAGGAAGTTTTCTGGCTTCACATCTCGGTAGATGAGGTTCTTGGAATGCACGTACTCCATCCGAGAGATCTGCAGAACGACAAGGAAACAGTTATTTGGGAGCAGACCAGCCACCACGAGAGCTGGAAGAGGAATTTCTCATCCCCTCCTTTCCCAAGCTATTGTGCTGTGCTCCCTGACTTTATTCCCATGGAAATGGCAAAGGCTGTTTCTGAGGCGTTACCACCGGGATGCAGCTCTTGGCAGGAAGCCATGGGGAACTGCAGCAGCCTTTTTGTATTGATTTTAAACATACTAAATCAGTTACCAAGAGCTCTTCCCTTGCCCATCGCCTTCCCTTGTTGCTCTGTGTCTTACCACCTTCCTCCCTCGACTCATATGTTGTCTTAGACACGCCAGATTCTTTATGGAGGGGGATTTCTGGGCAGGCAGAAGCTTTATGATCCTCAAAGTTGACTAAAATAATAATTAATCTCACTGCTGTCAACTAGGAATAGCTATTTGTCAGCTTTTGACGAACACTGTTCTGGCAGTATGACTGAAAGGGAAGGTGAAAGGGCAGGAACCTCACTTCCAAGGTGATGGAGGGCCTCCAGCAACACATCTTGTTCAGAAGTTCACCATTAAAATTGCTTCTGAACCCAAATATATTGCAGGTGATGTCTGAACAGGTTGCCAAGCAGTTCTCCTTTGAGTCCCTAACTTAAGAGATGATTCCAACTGGAAATAACTCTCAATTTATTTTAATTTATGAACTCTAATTGCCTTTTTAGGTTTTAAATGAGAACACATGAATCCCCATTTCAGGCTGTTCTGGTCACAGTTGCCCCACCTGCTGTCAGACACGGTGGCTTTGGTAAGCAAGGTGCTTTTTTGGAGAGGCCTTTGGGATTGACCCACATCCATGTGGGCTTGCAATACTATGAAACCACCACAAAGTTCCCACAAACTCCCAGTTTTGCACTAACGAGTGTCAGTCCCCAGAGGTCAGTGCTGCACCACTGTGATGGATGTCAGGATGGCGCCCTCAGGTTTGGGGAATGTCTAAGGCAAGAGCCACCAGCTGGTCATCCCTCTGAGTGGATCCCTGCAGGAAAGCTCCACAGGCTGGAGCTCTGGTTCACTGAGCCAGCTCTCCCCAGGCTGAAAAGCAGGGAACCAACACCCCATCAGCTCTTCCAACCACCCTGCTCACCATGACTGTGAGCACTGTTGGGCTGACAAACCCCACCTGCTCCTCTATTTCTCGCTGCATCCACACACCAATCCATAGGGCAAACCTAGGTCATTCTTTCCCTTCACACACTTTGCATCCACACCTGGCTTAAAGCTCCATGTGTGTGTGATCCTTCCATCCAGATCCCAGACCCGTATCAGGTATCTGATTTTTAAGGAAAACCTGCTGCATTTCCACCTCTTGGAAAGAACAAGCAGGAGGGGGCAGCATTCCTTGTAAAATAAGCAGTTCTACAAGGAGGGCAGCAGATAGGAAAAAATTGGCTGCAGGTGAATCAGGCTTAAAAAACAGGACTTGCTCAAAGGCTCTTCAAAGAAGAAACCGGCACGTGCTGCTGCTCCCCTCCCTGCCATGCAGTGATTGATTTCAATGTGCTGGGAAAATGGGTTTCACGGCTAACAGCCATTATTTCCAATCAATTACAGGCTGATGCAGAGCAGAGCAGATGCTCTTCAGCCATTCTTCACGCTTTGAATCATCTACAGGACACAGCAGCAGGTTGGGAAACAAAAAGATACGTCGGGAGGCAATTCAAATGAAGATGCAACCCTTGAAAGTGGAACAAAGCACTTCCTCGCCTCTCCACATGTAACAAGCTCTCAAGCAGAGCCTGACAGGCTCATTTGATTTGTTCCTGCTACCAGAGCAGCTCGGTTGTTGAAATCCCAACAGCAATTAGACAACCTGAAAAGAACCTCTTTTTTTTGTTCTTTAAAAACTCAAGCAAGTTGCATCAGGCAGGACAACAACCTGGACAGCTGAGGTGTTAGATGAACCACTAGCAGTACTCAGAGGTACTTATTTACTTGCCTTTTTTCCTTCCACCTGCCTTTTCTGCTTTCACCACACACACACAGATGCTGTGGGGTCTTTCATATTCCTTCTTATTTACTTCCACCTGCCTGGATGCTTCATGCTGGAGAGCTGTGCTCAGCCACGACAGGTGGAAGACACTCTCTGAGTCAGAAAGATGTTTCCTGGAGCAGCTTCCATGCTTTATTCCCCCTGACAAGACGCTCATCCTGCTTGTGGCTGCTGTGATGTGGAGTATCTGGGCCACATCAGCCTCCCAGGCTCACTGCCTGAGAAGACACGAGCAGTGGTGGTGTGGCACGACCTCGGCACGACTCACACCCATTGCACAGTGAAAGAGAGAAGAAGTGGAGTTCCCACTCCACAAACGTGCTGGATGCAGAGATGCAATGCCCAGCTCCTCTGGGTTTGAACCACAGCTCTAACTCTTCTACAGACAGAGAAACCACTTGAGGAGCTGGGACTAACTTGAAATTGCTTTTACACTGGAAAACCAGCAAGCACAGGAGCACTGAGGGTGGATGGAAGACTCTGTTTGTGAATTAAAGAGGGATTTTCATGGCCAGGGCTGGCCCAGTCCATCCTCGGGCAACAAATCTCCATTTCAGATGTTGGAGAAACCCTTAGAAGGGAGAGAATCCCTTGGCACACAGCAGGACCCCTGCGCTGAGGCGGAGAAATGAGAGGATATTGTGACATTTACCAGATGCCAAATAAACCCATGCTTTCATTTGCCTTCCTCCTGCCAAGGAAGGAAGTGTAACAAATCCTCGTCTCCCAAAAAGATAACTATTAAGGAGCTGATCTCGATAGCAATCCCTTCTCTAGATCCTCCTGATAAAATCAAGCCCTTCTTCCACTCATCACCTGCTTGAATATAGATCAGATCAGTAGAGATATAAAATTTACCTTGTTTAAAGGCAATTTTGATGGTCACTGATGAGAAACCTTTTTGCCATGGCTCGGTCCAGACCACATTCGGAATACTTGTCCAGTGCTTGACACAATGGACCTGCTGAGCTGCCAGGGAGCATCGCACAGGCTGGACTTAGCCAAGAGTGAAAAACTGAATTCTGAATAAAAACCCATTGTCCCCTAATTTATGGGCTGCAGGGACTGACATAGTGACCATGGCTTTAAATGCCAAGCTTGGCTTCATTCAGGAGCATCACTCCCTGGATCTATTTGGCTGCACTGGAGGATGGAGGAAGCAGCTCCAGTCTGAACAATTTCCAGACAGGCTCTCCTTCTTGAAGACTCATTATCATCCAGTCTCTATCTCCCTTGGCCAGGAGAGCCTTCTTGGTATAAAACCATATTTTAATTCTTCTGTAATCACACTCCCTAAAAAATGACACTGTCCTTGTTTTTCCTTCTCTCTGTTTTAATGTCTTCAGATTAAAGGATCCACCCCAGTCCTGAGATGCTGCAACCTGTCAAGCTCAGTAAGACTAGCCAAACACAAACATGTATTAAAAAATATCTTTCCAGGATGTCTCTCATTAAAAATTGACCACTGGACACAAATGGAAAGGACTGGATGCTCCTACAGACATGGAGATCATCACATGTAAGTGAGGGGAGAAAGATGAGGGGAACAAGGGGTGGTTACCCTTTACTCTCATGCCCATGGTTGGAATTCCAGAAGCTAAAGCAGGTTTGGCTGGTCAGAACCAAAACAAAACATAATTCCTGGATGTGAATCCCTGGAGTTTGACAGTCCAACTTCCCTCCACAGGTATGTCTCTCAAACTGGAGGGTGACACAGTGACTGCAATCATTTAGTGTCAGGAAAAGATAAATCCAAGACAATTTCCCCCAAAGCCTTGTGGCTGCAGTGAAGGGTTTTCATTCCAGTCATGTAAGTGCGTGCCAGCTCCTTCAGGAAATATGTCTCCCAGTCCCAGGTTAGCACTTCTCGAGGAAACTGCCCAGGGAAGGTGGTGGGGCACACCTGAGGATGATAAATCTGTTTCCTTCAACGTGCACACTCCAAGCTGGCAGCTCATGTAACCTCCCTGAGAACACTGAAAAGGTCCTAAAATATCTCCCTGTAGCAAAAGGAGCAGTGCTGCCCTGTCCTTTGGGAGAACATCAACTTCTCCATTTCCAACTGCTTTTGGGGTCTTCCCACATCACCCTCAGCATCTGTTTTCCCACTAGTTCCAGTGTCTTGCTGAGCTCCAGGCTTGCTGAGGGCACAAGGTCAGCAGATGATGCCAATGAAGAATGTCCAAACACAGAGCTGAGCTGCAGCCCTGGGGCTCGACAAAAGGTAGCTGACACTGCTGTGACAGTCTTGATTTCCCCAGCAGTCACAAGGGAATGGATTTACACCTTTCATTTGCTTCTTTAGAACCAAAAGGTCACATGAGCTATAGCCTTGGCTTTGCCAGCCGTTGCCACTTGATTGAATCAAAACCAATACCATAAACTGGCTTTCCACTGACGAAGGAACACTCAAAGCCAACAGAACTCAACCTCCACCCTGGGAGACGAACCCAGTACTTCACGAACCCAGTATCAGGCAGGTGCTGTTCAAACTTCTGCTGCTGTGACCTTGAATTTCCATTTAAGATTCTGCTCTGGCACACTTCAGTTTACCTGGAAAGGATTGTGTTCCTTATCCCTTATCATCTTCTCTTCCCTGCAATACTTCTATCCATAGAGCTGTTAATGTGGATATTACAGTCCCTACGGGGACCCCTGGTGGCCTAGCGGTTAAGATGCTGGTCTCTCAGCGCCAAGGCCACAGGTTCTAATCCCGGTCCCCC
>JAWWLV010000018.1:18140616-18162848 GCA_035041135.1 Platyrinchus mystaceus | reverse complement strand
ATTGCGCAGGCTTGAAAGGTGGGAACACCTTTCCCAGATCTTCGTTCGCGAAGACTGGCCATTTACCTTTACCTTACCTTTACCATTACAGTCCCTACTCTGCTGTGGGGTATCTGGGTGATCCCAAGGTACAGGCATCCAAGATCTGGATATCTGCAGATACCCAGATACTTGGAAATCTGAAGACCACAGGCTGAAAACCAAAAAGCTAAACTCAAATGATCACTGACTAGCTCTACTGACTCAGGGAAGTTCCCTCACCCTTAGGACATTCAGTTTTCACATTGTTCACATTTAACACAGACCCCTTCCAGCTTGGCTTCCTTTCCTTTTCAGGTAAATTAAGGGCTCTGTGATGTTGCCCACAGATCTATTATATTTCAACTGTTAGTAATTTAAACCCATTGGCAAATTTTGACCAAATTTGACCAAGAGAGGGCCCTCCAATGCTGGTATTTTGGCTAAGGACAGCTCAGCTCCCATCGCTCTGCGAGGTTGCAGTCTGTGAGCGGCCTGGTAGCACCAAACCAGTAGAACTGGTAGGACTGTGGGAGGGTGCTGTTTTCCCTGTGTCCCGGGGAGTGGGTAAGAAATGAGATGTTCCTGGGATGTCCAAACAGAGGGAGGGAGCTGGGGTAGGTACCGGGATAGGGCCATGTAGGGGACATGGGACGCAAGTCTGTAGGAATCCAGTGTCACTGGTTCTGCTGCACAAGGAGCGAGTTTCTCATAAGCTTAACTTGACCTTCCCTTCATAGGCAAGAGTTCTTCTCACACCTGAGAAGTTTTCTTCTACAAGAAACATGGAGAGAGACTTTTTATCAAAGTCTGTAAGGACAGGACAAGGGGAAACACTTTTAAACAGAGAGAGGGCAGGTTTAGGTTGGATGTAAGGAAGAAATTCTTCCTGTGAGGGTGGTGAGGCCCTGGCACAAGTTGGCCAGAGAAGCTGTGGCTGCCCCATCCCCAGAAGTGTTCAAGGCCAGGTTGGATGGGGCTTGGAGCAATCTGGACTAGTGGAAGATGTTCCTGCCCATGGCATGGAGTTGGATTAGATCTTTGAAGGTTCCTTCCAACTCAAACCATCCTGTGGTTCTGTAACAGAAGGACATTCTCCCTCCAAGCAACAGACAGCCTGAACCTCGTGCTGCACTGACCCAGGACTGGCAGACCTGAGTGGCCCCACCATCACTCACCAGCTGGATGGCGATCATCAACACCGTCTTCAGGGTGAATGTTCTGTCACAGAGGTCAAACAAATCTTCCAAGCTGGGACCAAGCAGCTCCAGTACCATGGCATTGTACTTCCCACATGGCCCGAAGTAATACACCTGGGGAAGGCCTTCAGCTGCAAGGGATGAACAGAGTTCAAATCAGTCAGCGGGACAAGGTTAATTCCCTTCCTCCAGCACATACGTCTTTGGGCAGAGCTTTACTGTTACCTTTTGAGTGATTCTGTTTGATGTTGCCCAGTAAGGAAATCAATTCCAGCACACACTGTGAAAGAACTGAAGGCCAGACCAGTGCAGGCTCTGCTCAGCTACACCCTTGGACAGACAAATGGATTTCAGAGCAATAACACGACCACATGAAAGCCTTGAGCTTTGGCAGCTTAAAGACTTGGACTTAGGGAACAAGACACAAGGTTCCCTGTGCTGCACTAAACACCAGGCAGAGAACAAGCCCAGATGTCACTGGCACTTGTCAGAGCAGTTAGGAAGATGATAGCCCTTGGAGAACATGAGCCATGGCCAAAAAAGGGCTGCTTTGTCACTCAAGATAATACACAGCCCTTGTTTTTCAGCACAACCTTACACAACGTTTTCTCCTGCTATATGTGGAGAAAGGAAAAAAAACACCTTTTCCTTTAAAATAGAGAAAAGCTTTAAATTTTGGCCCATCACCACAGTAAAAATAGGTGATCATAGTCATTAAGCATATGTGCATACATACAACTATTAACATTCGGTTGGTAGGAGCCAGGGTCCACCTTCCCACCCAACTCAGCTCAGCAAGAGCACACAGTGTTGATGCTCAGCTGGCAGGGGATTTTTGGGTGGATCAGCTTTCTAAAAGGCATTGGAAGGGAAAAAAACAGCCTTGGTGTTGGAACGCTCACAGCACTCCTGAAATTACCTTTGAGTTCAAAGTAAATCAGAGCAGCCCATCCAGGAGGAATTCAGTGCAGGGCTAAATGCTCATTTGACAATCAGCACCTGCACAGTGCTCAGCATCCCAGCACCAGCATCAACTGTGTAACACTCTTAAAAATACATGTATTTGCAGTCAACACCTCACAAGCAGTTGCAAAACACAATGGAAGGGTTTTGTTTTGAAATGTGGGGGTTTGTCCTATGTCAAAACAAGGTATTTGCTTGAATTCCCACAGATATGGCATCCTGCTATTCAGTGTAAAGGCTGAGCCTGGGGAGCACCACTACAGAGATCCATAAATTACAGAGCACGGGACTTGAACACAGTGTGATCATTAATTTTATGGCATGTTTTAAGTAGGTGCAGGCCCACATCTCTATTTACATAAGAGATCAATATTAGAAATAGCAAAATACTCAACTAATTAAGTGCAAGGTTTGGTATCACAGTGTTCTCAGGCAGTAGAACAGGGAAACACTTCAGGCTGGAGTGTGTCAGCGACACTACAACTGCATGTCCTACTCCAGATCTAGGGAAGCCTTGTTAATCCACAGCGCTCTTCAATCTGCCAGTAATGTCATAAATGTGGTGCTGAGATTACTAAAGCTTAAATGCTACAGAACTTGTGCTCCCACGTATTGCTCCAAAAGAACAAAATGTGGCTTGACAAAGATTACCAGAGGATGGTTTTAATCTTGTTAACTTGGGGAATCATGTTAGTTATCTGTCATCGGGACGCATTAATGGGATATTACAGAGTATTGCAGGAATTCCCTTTCTAACCAGAGTTTTGTGTCCCATGTAAAACATTTACCCAACCTGGTTTGGGGAGGCTACTGCTCCTAACAGAGCTCTGTGCTTTAGAAAGCACCAACAGCCATTAAATCCTCCAGGAAAACAGGATGGTTTGATGCAGAAGCAATTCAGAAAGCCAAACAATGGTGGCATGTGATCCAGGCAGTTCCAAAATGCTTTCAAATAACCCCAAATCAACATAAATGGCAATTTCATGCCATCAGCTTAGTGCTGAAGACTGGAATAATTGTGATGGTTCTTGAAGTAACTCATGGTGAACCACTGGGTTTTCAGTGAAGTCTGATGAATATTTACCTACATAATCACCTCTAACCCTAAGATCAGCATCTCTACTTTTTTAGAGGCAACAGAAGAATAACAGAAGAAAAGAACAGAATATTTTATGCAACATTCAAAACTGAGACCATTATAAATTCTAGATATAGATATACAGTGAGTACTTCTACCACAATTCCTACAAGTCTCAAAAAGTGGAAATCAGGAAAGAATTGGGATTAGGACCGTGCTAATTAAGGTATGTGGGATAATAAAACTGCAGAAAGGCTCTGCAATGGTGAAGGATCCCATTCCCAGAGCAACAGAGAGGAGAACATTTAGAGCCTCACTTGGTCAGGAGTGAGAATGGCAACTAAAATTCAGTTCCTACTGGGCATAAGAACCAGGAAGATCCATTGCAGAAAGACACAAAATGTGGGGATTTCACATCGGGAAGGAAGTAACACAGCTATTTAGTGCTCTCTGGGATCCCAATTCCTTCAGCTTTATCCCCTCAAAGCCTTGCAGCCAAGAGCTTGGAGAACTCTCCTTCTCTTTAACCTCTGTGTGGAAGCTCCAACAAGGTGAGTCTGCAGCAAAGAACATGAAAAAAAGCATCCTGAGACTATTGGCTTCAGGCATATTTTTAGGGTTTGATTTCTCTCTGAGGGTTTTCAGCAGCAGTGCTGCCAACCCTGCAGTCAAGAACTTCCCTGCTGCCTTTGCCAGAGTAAAACTGCTGTAATATAATTCTGATTTCCAGAGCTGCATCGCTGTGTCCCGGACCCCAAGGAGCATCACTGATGAGCCCTGTGGAGCCTCCCAGCCCAAGCCAGGGCTCCTCAGCTCCACACAAGTTACTGAAATGAAGTTAGGAGGGACTGGGGTAACATGCCATGAGCTTACTCAAACTCAACTCAACTCACTGGGAAGGGGCAAAGCTTGAAAGAGAGTTGTGAGCTTGATGTACATATTAAAGGGTGCCTGTTGGCAGATGAGACTGGATGGAACTTGAGATACAGGCAGCTCCGGACCCATTCGGAACAATAAAGAGGGTCAGCCTAAGAAAATCTGCATCAAATTTGATTTAACCACATCCCATCTGCATAATTCATGATGTAGCTTGGCTCTATTTCAGTGACAAGCACCGTGTCCTGGTGCCACTGAGTCCATTGCCACGGTGAACCACAGAAACTCCATAAATATCACCAGCAGACCTGTAAAAACTTAAGAAGGACGTTACCAACAAGAGAGATTGATGAAGGGAAAAGGACTTTTTTGTCTGGGCAGTTGGCCTTCAGGTTTTTAATGGTGTTGGGAGAGGACTGGAAAGGTCACACAAAGCCACAGCACTGTGTTGCAGGTGAGCAGCTCTGGAGTCAAAGACTGCAGGATGAAAAGTCACTGGCAGAGCAGAGTCTTATTTTAAGGACTCAAAGGTAAACTCAACACTTGAAGTACAAACTATGATTTAAGCAAATTAATGCATGAAATCACACTGAAACTAGGAATTGCTCCATGGCACTAAACAGGAACAACAAATTAAGGGAAAAAAATCCAGGCATGACACATGCAGGATCTGCTCTGGAAGAACAGCACTTTATTACAGTGGAGGCTGCTGCAAGCAGAAATAATCTCAATTTGCTTAACGGCTTTGGTCTTGCTGCTGAGTGATTTGGCTCAGCTACATGGAAAAGACCCCGCTCCACCCTTGCTCTCACGGGAAGTTTATCACCCCAATAAACACAGACTGATCGCTGCACTGGAATCCACAGGCAAATTCTGCTACTTCAGCAGAGCGACGTCTTGGAAAAAATTCAAGCTGAGCACAGCGAAAACCCAGCAAAGCATTTCAGAGATTAAAGCCTTGTGGCTGGAACGACAGTGAGCGCAGACAGCAAAGCCAAAAACTCAGACTCTCCTTCCCCCACACTCCTGAGCAGCCCCACAAGACTGGCCTTGGCTTTCTTGGGATGCTAAACTCTCACTGCTTCTGGGCTGCCACCAATAGGGACCATCCCATCACCTCCTCGTGCTCACGGGGCTGAGCAGTAAGTTGGGTCAACTCAAAAAAACCTTGGCTTGGCTTGAATGCAAGAATGGGAACAGTAACAAACAGCAGGACCACTGCTCTTCCTGAGCGCTTCATCTGAGCAGGATTAACACCCGGAACAACTCCTTTCAGCAAATTTCCATGACAAGATAGACCATCCTGACTGATCCAAGTCCTGCTGTCTTGCTTTACAGCATGACTAACAGCCCTAAGAGCACCTCAGGCATCCAGCACATTCTAAGAAGCCACGTTAGTCCAGGCACACAGACATTCCAAAGCCATTTCCAGGACCTGCTATGAAATGGCAATCGGCAGAGGTGCCAGTCAAAGGTTATGCCCAAGGGAAATCAGATTATGCAGTGTCTGCCCCACATGGAAGGCCCGGAAAGTGGGACGCATCTGCTGCGGTACAGCACACAGACACTGTGTATGAGTATGAGAGGCTACAAATAAACCTCATCAACAGCCAGCAGCCCAAAAGACACCCAAATTCAAGAAGCTACACGTGGCACCTACATCAGTGGAGAGGCAGAAACTGCATCCCCATAGAGCAAATAACCAGGAGACATCCACAGCTTGTGAAAAGTGATCAGTACAGTAGTATCTGAACCACCCATGTTTTTTGCTCCCATGGGGAATTGGTTTCCACTGCCCTCTCATGTGGTGTGCCCAAACAGAAAAGCTGATGTTTTCAATTTCAAGAATTACAGAAGAATTTCAGACCCTCTCTTCACTCAGGTTTCAACACTGAGTTCTATTGCAGAGCTAACCCCAAACTAGATACCCAAAAAAGAGGGAGGGGAGATCAATCCAATATCCAACAAAAGGCTGAGGCTCGACACAAACCCACATTCTATGTGAGCAGCAAGAACTCTTCTCCATCGAGAAGGATGCAGAGACACACCAGCAGCAGCAGTGCACAGAAAGTTCTGTGTGATTTTAAAGTAGTGCTGATGAATGGGCCGTAGATTGTCTCAAAATTCTCATTCAGAGCAGAAAGTTTATTTTTACAAATCACAGAACACAAAATTACACGATGAACAGCATAAATAGCAACTGTGTGAGAGCTGAACATCTATAGCTAAAATTAAACATGTTCCAAACAAATTAAACAAATTGCTTTAGAGTAGTCAACCCATTTAAGCTGATTACACTAATGAGGATCTACCCTTCTCTTAATTTTCAAATCAGAACAAAATCCTGGCTGAAAGAGAAGCTTCGTGATCAACATCGACTGGGCCAAGATCTCAGCTTTTAACCTCTTCAAACGCCCCGTGAAAATCTACCTGAGCATGTTGGTTAACGGGTTATGTCTGTGAGCTGGGAGTAAAAAAGCTTGTTTTGACCTTCAGGTTTTGGAGTAATCTGCTTCAAAAACAGAAAGAGGAGAGAAAAGTTGAGATAGGTTCGTTACTGGGAATAGAGTTCAAAGAATCATAGAATGGTTTGGGCTGGAAGAGACCTTAAAGATCATCTTGTTCCAACCCCCTGCCATGGGCAGGGACACCTTCCACTAGACCTGGTTGCTCCAAGCCCTGTCTAACCTGGGCTTGAACATATCCAGGGATGGGGAAGCCACAAGAAGGTATTGGATCAACATCTACTCCCCTGATGAGGGCAGAGAAAGACAAGCTTTTTGATGGGAAGAGGTGACACTGAGTTGTGAGGAAACAGAGCTACTGCCATCTCCAACGAGGTCCATGTGGACCCCAAGACTCCAGCCTCACTCCCTCATATTTTGTGCATCTTCTCAGGGGGTGCAGGATGTATTTAAGCCCTGCTGTGTTTTGAATAGCTTGTTAGTATTTGAATCGACAAAAAAAAAAAAAGGTGTGGAAAAAGGAACAGAAGAAAAGCAGACATGGGAAGGACAGAAGGAAGAACATATTTGTTCTTGCTGCTGGTAAAAATCCAGACTATTTGATTTTTACTTCAACCGCAGAAAAACAAATTTCAGGATGGCTGTGTTATTAGAATGGGGTGGCATTTCATCCTCCTTGGGTGGTACAAGCTGCTTTCCTGACATCATGGCTTGACTCTATTAAACAACTCCTCTACATCCACAAAGGAAGAAGCAGTTGCAGAGGGGGTACCAAGAGGACGTTCACATTTGTATTCACAAAGATAAAAAAGATTGGGAGGAGAAACAGCCCTACTGGAGAGGCTGAATGCAAAAAAACTTTCAAAATCTGGGAAATTTACCCAGGAACATCCATTCACAGGCAGTTTTTTAGCTGTAACAACTAAACTAGTCACGTAAAATTGTTTCAATTCTTGACAAATACAAAACAATAAAGCAAGCACAATAAATTGCTTTTTTGGCAAGTTTTAGGAGACAGAATTCATATTTCTAGGGCTCAAGGAAAATGACTGCACTTGAATCTCCAGTTACTGTTGGATTTTATATCAATACACCCTTTGCAACAACCTCTTGCTCCAGTGATTATGGCAGCTGGCCCATAGAACAACATTTTAAAAGAAGGATAAAACCAGTATATAATTTTTGAAGAGTTATTTTAAACTACCCCAAAACATTCTAGCTTAAATTCCAGCTTAATTATCTACCTTTTCCCCACACCTGCAATACAAAGACAAGGGCAGAAGAACATCACTGCACAGGTTGCCCAAGGAGAGGTGCAGACACTTGGCAACATTCCTGGAGGGACTGAAAAGCTGTGTGGTTGTGGCACTTGGGAACAGGGTTGAGTGGTGGCCTTGGCAGTGCTGGGGGAACAGTTGGACTCGAAGATCTCAGAGGGCTTTTCCAACCTCAGTGATTCCCTTTCCCTGCAGGTCACTGGACTGGGTGAGCTCTGCAAAGCATTCAAAGCCAGACCATGTCAAACCAACCAAAACAAACAAAAAACAACCCCCTCCAAAAACTCCAAAAAACCCAAAGACAAATTGTTTCCCAGCTGGTTTTCCTTGGCTTTGAAATTTTTGTATCGGGTCAGCTCTACCTGCTGAGAGTTAAGTGGCAGGTTTTGGCCACTTCATTTTAACCAGATAACAGCAAAGTTGAGATGAAATCACAGAGTGATTTTCTTTCCTTTAAGAACAACTTCATAGAATCATGGAATATCCTTAGCTGGAAGGACTCACAAGGATCATCCAGTCCAACTCCTGGCACTGCACAGGAAACCCCAACAATCCCATCCTGTTCCTGAGAGTGCTGTCCAAATGCTCCTTGAGCTCTGTCAGCCTTGGTGCTGTGACCACTGCCCTGAGGAGCTTGTTCCGTGCCCAACCACCCTCTGCAGGAAGAACCTTTCCCTTATACCCAACCTAAACCTTCCTTGACACAGCTTGGGAGCATCGAGTTCCCATTAACACTCATCACCTTCCTAGCAGCTTCCAAATCACATGCCAAGCCTAAGGACAGAGGGGGCAGAGCTGACCCAGCTTTGTTTAAATACCTTCACTTGCCAGAGGAAAAGATTACAAAAATGACATCACAAATTAGCTCTTTGCTGGGAGTCAGATATTGTAAAGGATCTGCAGTTATTATACCAACCTAACCCTCCTCTGATACAGCTCCAGCCATTCCCTCGGGTCCTGTCCTTGGTCACAGAGCACAGTGCTGCTCCTTGGGAGGAAGATGTGCACATTACGCATATAAAGTGATGCATGTTAAAGACATTACAGGTATAAGTTTCAGAAAAATCAACATCAGAAGTTCTTGGTTTCAAGAGAGTGCTCAGCTGCACCCAAATTTAACTCCAGAAGCAGTGCCAAGGCAGAGACTCCTTCTAGATAGGTGAAAAACGCGAAGAAAGCAGCAATAATAAAAGGCTTGTGCTGAATTGGTCCTGTGCTGCCCAGAGAACCATCTTGATTTGATCACACCATGTCACAAGTAGCTCCTGCCCTTCCTCTGCTCGTTCCCATTGGACACTGTGGGCTGGAGGCAGAGCTTTGACTGACTCCTCCTTCCTCCCCTCCACACGTCAGAAATCCATAGCACGAGTTAAGTGATGCTTTAAGGTCCCTGGGTGACAGCCAGGATGTGACACAAGGGGGTGACACTACCACAGTGACAATGCTGAGGGATCTGACAGCCTGGATAACAGCTCAGCTCCAACCCACATCTCTGTGCAGGGATCAGAGTTGTTCTAGCCAGGGTGGCACAGTGGCATAAAGCAAAACTGGCATGACCAGGCAGGATTTGGCATTGATGCAACAGCAGTTGGGTCCATGATGACATCAGATGGGTCCAACTCAGCGGGATTAAAGCAACAGTCACATCAGACATAGAATCTCTGGGTGGGCAGAGTAAGATGATGCTCAGCCATGCTCAGGCAGCTGAAGGCCAGCTTCACACCAGACCATAGTGGGACAATCTGATGGCACTTTTGGCATCACAGCCCTGTGTGCCATCTCCCAGATGTGTTGGGATCTGCCTGCAGAGACATGGGTGCAGCTCAGCCCTACAACACTCATGCTGGTCCCACTGGGAGGGGGGGACATCCTGCAACAGCATCAAAGTGATGGATGCTGAGAGTCAAACACACGTGAGCTCCCCACAACAAGCCATAAGATGGGCATTCATCAATCCCATAAATGTTGTAGGTTTGGAGGGAAAAGGGGATTTTTCAGATGAGTAGGAAAGTGTTACCCACACGGTCCTTCCAGCCTGAGGGAAAACCTCCCACTCCCTCTTATCACAGGAGAACCTACTGCCAAACAGAAGTTCAGAGGCACTAAATCACATCCCACTTCCAGATATCATCTCTGTTTCACCTTAAGAGAGCCGAGCACGAGGGGGTAGGATTGGAATTTTAATGGAAAAACTACCATTTTCAGACAGAAAAATTATTACAAAACTGCAGAACTCCCCCCTGATCCATCACAGACTCAGGATACAGGCTGTGGCTTATCTTTTACCAAGCAGAGGAGGGTTTTCACTAGCGGGCAGGACGCAGCTCCGAAATGCAAACTCCAAACCCACGGGATAGCTGGTCTGGGAGGTGGGCAGCCCTCTGGACCAGGACTTCACTTGCATCAAACCTCCCTGGCACAGCTCAGTGTTTCACCTTAAAAACCTTTGTCATGTGTAGGATGTCTCTGCTGCTTTGAAAGGCATCCCACTAAATCAGGCACCTGCCTTCCAAAAGGGAATCAGCTTTGTTTGGATCAAGGCAGGCTCAATACCTGCCACAGCCGCCCTCCTGAAAATGGATCGGATTTTACAGCTCAATTCGCTCCTAAGTACAGCATCCTGATGGCTTGAAAAATGTTCAGAGAAGGGGCAGCAAAGGGGGACGAGCGGAACAGCAAGGCCAACTGGTTCATACATCCTTATTAATGATCCTGGCCCTAACTGCCAAACTAGGTTTTCCATTCAATGTAAATGTGAATTCCAAAGTTTATCTTCAAACATCATGGGTCATGTGGCCTCCTCAGCTCTGGAAGTGTTCAAGGCCAGGCTGGACAGGGCTTGGAGCAACCTGGTCTAATGGAAGGTATCCCTACCCATGGCAGGGGAGTGGAACAAGATGAGATTTAAGGCCCATCCCAGTGCAAACCAGTGTGTGGTTCTCTGATCTTCACCTCCCCACTCTGACGGCTAAGGCACTCCAATTCTCAAGCACACCCTGGGCTGCCAGCCAGCAGGATATATTTCAGCTCAGGGTTTGCTAGAAAGCACCAGAAGCAGCACAGAGACTTTAATGATTAATTGTCTGTCCCTCTCCAGCCCAGCTGGACCCTCAGAGCATCTGGCCGGCGGCACATCCCACAACTCGCTCTCAGTGCATATGGCTGACTACGAGGACAACCCAATGAGGCATCTGGGATGACTCAGATGAGTCCAACTGCTACCAGTTTACAGCCATGTCAGGCTTCAAGGAAAAGTGTCTGCAGGAAAGGCACTTTTCAGCTGCCCGGTGTCACTGGGGTTTGATTTGTGATCACTGCCACAAATACCGGAAGAGTAAGAGATGCCGGAGGACTTTTCAGAATATAAAAAGGAAACTGCCCTAATCCCATATTCAAATATTAATGGCCTTGCTTTAAAAGCATCTGGTAACTTCCAATTGACAAAACCTAAATTTAGCCCAAGGAAGTCAAAACTTCTGATGCTGAGATGCTGAAACATGCACATTCAGGAAGCCCTTCCTAACAAGGGAGTTGCCACATGAAAAAAAAAAGCCAAATATTTTTAGATAGTAAAACATAATTCTCTGGTGATCAACAGCAAGCCAGCTCTGAAAGCAGCAGGCTCTAACCAGGCACCTTATAGTAATCCAGAACATTTCATCCTGCAATTCAAAAGCTCTGAAGTCTGAGATATCTCAAGTTTGAGCTTGTTGGACTACCTGACTTTACAATGAAGCTGCTGATCACCATTCCTTAAGGTGCAGCTCAGTGTGAGGGCCTCCACTTTTTGCCTAAAAAGGCCATTTTCAGGTGAATGAAACCAACACCTCTGTGCTGAGCACAGCCAACCTGTCAGCAAGGGCATGTTTCTGTTCAGGATTTGGGAATGGAGAAGAGTTTTTCCTTGCTGGTAGGAAATTAACTCAACACCTCCAAAACTTCAGGTCTATCACAGGGATCTGAGGTAGGGAATGATGGACACAAGATGCAGCCCAAATGTGCAAGCTGCTTTCCTTGCAAATATATGTCAATTTTGTATGACCTTGCACAGATGAGTCACTTATTAAATGCTTATAGTCACTGAACACTTGGATTCTAAAATATTTCCAGTATTTCAAAGGAGGCTGTAGTGCTCCTCTGGAGTATTGGAACGTGACAGGTATGAACAAACCATTCCACACAACGAAGCAGGACACAAAAGTACCTCAGGTGACAGCCACGTGTCACTCCACACCAGTCCAAACCCACTCTGGGGTGCAGAGGGGCAATCCCTGGAAGTGCTCAAGGCTAGGTTGGACAGGGCTTGTGAAAGGTGTTCCTGCCCACGCCAGGGGGTGGAACAAGATAGGCTTTAAAGTCCCTTCCAACCCAAAGCAGTCTGTGATTTTATGATAATCCCCACCCAGCAGCTCCATCTTCCCTCAAACCATCACCCAGCTGAGGGGTGACCTGGCTCAGCTCTCGGCCATGGAGATGTTTCATCAAGGTGGCAAATACAAGTGGGATTTTTGAAGATTAAAGTGGCCCCAGCCACAACTAATGGGTATGTTCACACTCCTTAATTAAAGAGGGGTGTAGACCTCTGGCACTAACCCTCCCTCACGTGGCCTTGAGTTCCTCCAGCTCCCTCAGGGAAGAGTGTTGGGCACAGCCAGCTCCCCATGAAATCGCCAGTGCTGGCAGAGTGCTCCACCACCACGACGACTTGTTTACATCCATCCTATAACAAGCCTTACTGAAATAATCCCTAATTGCCATGTGAGTGACAGCATTGTGCAATCAGCATGGAAAGAATTTCTCCATAAAGGACACCGGTACCTACAAAGTGTGTGTGAGTAAAGCAAGAGCAATACAGAAGAACGTGCTCAACGCAGGTGATCCCGACAAACCAACTCCATAGGCAGCACAGAGCAGCAGACAGCTCAGCCACACTGGAGAATATATATGCAAATATTGACTAGACTATGCAAAGGCTCAGTTATTTATACCACCTTCATTTCCCTCAGTCCTACCACCTGACAAGTAAACAGACTGCTGAGCTTGGGAGAGTTGTGCAACAGAGAGAGGGCCCAAAGTAAACACACCAACTCCATCCTTCATTAGAGGTGAACTTGTTTACAGAGCAGGAGTTAAAACAAAACCACAGAATCCGTCAATATTCTATATGTACCGACATATTCCTCCCTGACTCAGAACATTCTGCTCCTACACTGTGACTCATCCACTGCGTGGGCTGGGGACAGCAGAGATCTTGGTTTCCTGGGATTCTCCAGCGTATCAGACTCCTCTCCTGCTTCCCACCATGCCACCGTGGAGGTTCATGACGTCCAGCATCCACTTGCCAATGTCACCTGCCCGTCCTGGGGATGATCACTGGCTCCAGAGCTGTGGCACAGAACCCAGCTGGGCTGAATGAATCACATGTGCCAAGGTGGGACTGCGCAGGGTGGGGGAAGGTGACTCATCTGCCAACTGATATAAAAATAAACTACTACTGAATCAAAAATGCATGACTTGTGCACATGATGTGCACAGGCAGAAGCTGTCACTATGTGGAAACCCCATCATCGGCTCCATGCAGCCACAAGGAACCTGGAAACAAGCAGTGCTCCATATTACCTTCCAAAGGTGATGCTTACAGTGAAGGCATCACATATGGTCTCAGCAACCAGAGGGAGAGGTGCCAGAGGTGCTTTGAAATATAGTAACAAAAACCCCTCCAAATGTAATTCCTGTACATCTACAGGTCACTGCTGGAATCACAGAATCCCAGAATGGTTTGGATGGAAAGGACCATCTCATTCCACCCCCTACCACGGGCAGGGACACCTTCCACTAGGCTGGAGTGCTCCAAGCCCCATCCAACCTGACCTTCAATACTTCCACGGATGGGGCAACCACAGCTTCTCTGGACAACCTGTGCCAGGGCCTCACCACCCTCACAGGGAACAATTTTTTTCCAATGTCTCACCTAACTCTGCCTCTGGCAGTGGGAAGCCATTCTCCCTTGTCTTGTCCCAAGTCCCTCTCCAGCTCTCTCAGAGCCCCTTCAGGCACTGGAAGGGGCTCTAAGGTCTCCCGGGAGCCTTCTCTTCTCCAGCTGAACACTCCCAGCTCTCCCAGCCTGTCTCCAGAGCAGAGGGGCTCCAGCCCTCAGAGTATCTCCATGGACTCACCCCAGAAGCTTCTGAAGAGAAGATGAGATTCTTCTAATCTGGAATCAGCCTTGAAACAAACAAACCATTCTTGCTATCTATAAGCAAACAGAGACCACCAGACAAGATCAATGGAATCACTCAGACCTTGGTGTGCCACCAGCAGGATCTGGCTGCTGCAGGGCTCCTGCAAGCCTTGGGAACTTTTTTCACCCAAAACCAAGCAGGAGGGTCCTGCTGGGTGAGCAGAGGGCACTTCAAGCAAAGCCAAAGCTTTGTCTGTTGGCACCAACTGCCCAGGAAACAGGAGCATCTCAGGAGCCAGGAACTGGCTCTGTCTGGTCATGGCCAAATAACTCAGTTTACTGCACAGACTTTGAGTACAGAGGACAAATGCCAAGCTCAAGTGACTGATCCAACACTGGAAACATGCTGGAGACTTGAACTGCTTCCAGCAGCACTTGGAGATGTAAAAGCATCTGGTCAAGTCAGAGGGGGAGCTCCTCTTGTCCTCAAGGTCCAGAAGCAGCAGATTCAAGTAGCCATACAAAGCCTCAGAGCAAGGGGAAGCTCAGCAGACAAGGAACCAGCCTTTGGGAGGAGGGAACACCTGGAACAGCCAGTCCTCAAGAAGGGTCATAGAGCAAGAGCCTAATTTTGGGGAATGCCCATCCCCCTTGGACTGTGCTCCTCATGTCCATGCACAGGTAGGTACTACCCAGGAAGGAAAAAAATCAGGACTGACTGTGCTATCACCAGCAAAGTGAGATCCTGGTCAGGATGTGAGCGCAGGCCAGGATGAATCCTGTCAGGATGCTGGTGCACGCTCAAGTGGCTTTTAGGACAAAGAGCAAACATGAAACAGTTCAGTATGACACGGCAGAGGATTGATGACAGGAACACAACCTGTTTGCACAGAGATTGTTAAAACTATTCCAATTATTGTGGTGAGCAAGTGGATCGTATCCCAGACTGCCTAAAACCTAAAGGAATTCTCGTCCTTCCCTGGGACACCCTACGGACCAACCATCAGGTCTCTGACTCTGTGCCCGTGCTTTGCTCTGTTCTGTTCCGCTGCCCACACCAAGGTAAAGCACTAAGACACTATTTTAGGTTATTAAATATTTAATTCCACAGCGAGACAGACAAAGCCGGCAGATGGTCACTGTGCAGCAGGGCCTCACTTGACTTCTGAGGGGCAGAAAACTTCAATGAAGAATCATGGAAAAGAATAAGCAAACATTCCTCCTCTTAGACGGACAGGAAGGAATTATAGGGGAGCTGTTAATTTCTCTTAATACAGAGAAGCACTGAAATATCAGAGACAGCACCAATCACCCTCACAAGCACATCAGAGATGTCTTAGTTGATTACTCATGACCCAGGACTACCTCCAGTAGCTACTTGTGAATCCGGTGGATACATCCACCAGTATTCAGCTGATTTGAGAAGCACCAAAAAGACCCACACTCCTATAGTTTAGATCCCTTTATCAAACCTTTCCCTGCTCCAGTATAACTTGATCTAGCGTGAAACACCTTAAGATGTCTGAGACACATGAAATCCAGTCTGCTCCTTTGCTAATCCAAGCTGACTCATGATGCTCATCCAAGCCATGTGGCAGGCGGAGAAGCTGGTGCTGCTGTGAAGAAACAGATGCAACTTTGGTGCCTTGTCAGAAAGTCTTTGAACATCGATGCTGATGGAGCACGTGGAACAGGAGGTCATAGAGTTGCTGCTGAATTCAGGAAGAGGCAGCTCTCACAGCTTCCTCTGTTCACACGGAAACATCACACACGGAAGCGCATCCAGGATTTCTCTTCTGAATCATTGGGCTATTTGCAACTGCACCAAGGGAAATGCAAAACTAGACTGAATAGCTTAGAAAAAGGAAAAAAAGAAGACTAATTTCACTAGTATAGGTTAATGACAAGTGAAGCAGGTAACTGATACCCACATTCATCCTTCAGGCTTTGATCCACGGCCAAGTACGTCCCTTCCAAATTAAGTTTTCCTACAATTAGTACCCAAGAGCAACACACTTCAAAAGTGTTTATTCTGAGCATTCAAGAAGAAGGAAATCACTACTAAACCCTTCTCATTAGGACGAAAACTCCATTTTTCTCCAAATGCTGCAGGTGATGACAATTCTGACGTCTCAGAGACGCCGCTCACTGAGACCATCTGGTTGCACACGCAGTTGAAGGCAGCAGTTGTGTTGATGAGAGGCCCAGGCTGCCACCACGGCATCACAGCAGAGCTCTCACCAGTCTCACTTTTTCGGCGAGCGGTGGGAGGTTCACAGTGGGCCACGTCATTTGGCAGGATTAATTGGCTAATTTATTGAGCAGTGTGTCACATGGAACGCTCCTGTTGTTCTCCTCTGAGTCATGCACACCATGGGTTTGGACACTTTCAGTCTTCGTTTGGCGAGCACACGGTAATTCCAAGTAACCAGACATTCCTACTGGAAGTTCAAGACTGTTTGAGCAGTTTTAAAGCAAGGACCATTAAGGGGAGCCTGGCATTATCAACATCACTGGGAAGAGACCACTCCATTTCCCCAAAGTCAGCACATATTTAGCTCCAATCTCTTCATACAGACAGACACTCTTCCCCTGATCCTCCATGTGCCGTGCAGACACTGAGTCAATGTTCCTGCTCCTGGCAACCTCACTCCACCAAAAGGTTTCATGGCAAGCCCAGAGCTGTGGTTCACATCCTCTACCTGAGCTCCTGGTCCATTTCCAGGTGTTTTAGCAAAACTGTAGCGCAAGAACTTCTAATGGCATCCAACAGCTTCTGGGAGCTGGGCATGCAGTGCCCGTGGGACCACATGGACACAGAAATAGGTTGTTCATGAGGCTTGATAAATGCTAGACGACAGTGGAGATTGGGAAGAAATCTTTCCCTTTGAGGTGGGTGAGGCCCTGGCAGAGGGCCCAGAGAAGCTGTGGCTGTCCCATCCCCAGATATGTTCAAGGCCAGGTTGGACTGTGCTTGGAGCAACCTAGTCTAGTGGAAGGTGTCCCTGCCCATGGCAGTGGTGGGATAAGATGAGCTTTAAGGCCCCTTCCAACCCAAACCATTCCATGATTCCACGAATGTCTTAAGTGGGTGAGCATTACCTGACAGAAAGTTTAGGTTCATTAGGAACAGGAGAAAACCCATTAAAAACACTTTATCTAACCAAAAGAAAGCCAAGCCCTGACTTTTGATCAGTTTTAAAATTCCTCAATAACATCTTTAAAGAGTGGTAGGAAGCCAAATGGCACAGGAAACACAGGTTGGGATTCATCCATGTGTCACAAGACACATGGGCCAGGCTATCCCAGAGATCACAAGCCCCAACAGAACTCAAGCAGGGAGCTAAATTAGTATTTCAGTAATATATTGTTACCAAAGTATTTTTGGATATTCACTGGATGTCCTCCGTCAGTGAAAGCTCGGCCCATTCAGGGAAAACAGGAAGAATAAAATCAGAGGAAAGTGTAAAAAAAATTACAGCAATGGCAGAAACTTGGCAAAGCCCAAAGTCAATATATATGATCAAGGCACAGAAGAAGCAGAGGTCTTTGCTTCACTTTTTCATGCAGTGGGAACACTGTGGAAATCCTTGGCATGGGAAACAGCACATGATAAAAGGCTCTTCAGGTTTAAAAAGCAATCATAAATTCACGGAAGAAGAATCCAAACACTATTAGACACAACTCAAGTCCTGTATTAGGGAAATCAGAAACTGCCAGACAAAAAGGTATAAAAAGCTCCACCTTTGGCTTATCCTGTTCTATTTTTCTCCTGTTTGTTGTAGACTATGGTCACACAGAAGATACTGAGCCCAAGGGCTTTTGGACACTCTTATGATTTAGTAAATACCAATGAAAACAGTATTTCAGGTTTTCATTAGGAAAGCTCTCTGCTTCCCACAAAATTTCCTAGATTTTAAGACTTTTTATCACCTTTATAAGGTCATTCTATAAGCAAATAACCTTCCATCCATTGATAGACCCAATGTTATACAAACACACTCACATGGGTATTTCCCAGATCAGTAAATCCTCACTAAATCGAGGTTTTAGGTCCACACAATGATCCAGTATCATCATGATGATCTTATTCTCACTGAATCTCTTCAAAAAAGAGTGTGAGGCTAAAAGAATTCACCCAGATCGATAAGTTCAAGTCAGAGTTACACAACGAATATGACGGTGACGTTTGATTTAATAAAGAAATCCCTTTTGATAAGCTTAAGGTGGGTTTACTCACCTGCACTTCCAAGTTGTTTATAAAATCTGTATTCTAAATGAAGCTGTGGTGCCCGGGATTTAATTGGTTCCTAAGACAGGGATAAAAAAAATTGGTTAAAATCAATCTGACTGAAAGTTTGATCCAATACTTGAAAATTTGTTACTGTGCACAATTAAAACACTCTAGACTGAAAGTCCAACAACAGACTTCACCATTACACATCATTTAAATAACGAGAGAACAAAAAGCAGTAAGATTTGCTCTCTGAAGGAGAAATAACCTCCTCATTTAAATATAAAGCTCATTCACAGCAGTGACATTCAAGAATCATTTCACAAAGCTACTGATCCTTGAAGAATGACCCTGGCAGAGGGAAGTCAAGGTTGCAAAGGCTCGAGCCCAAGTTCACTTTGTGGGTGATGTGGTTGCCCAGAGGTTTTTTGTGGTCACCAGCCTGTATTTTTGAGAAGTGTTGAGTCATGTGTGTGTTTTAGGTCAGCCCACAGCTGCTTGCAGCAAGGACCACAATGCAGCCAGACAGTGGGAAAAAGGAGCAAGTCTCCCCACCCATTGGCAGGTGTCAGTCAAACATCTCAAAGCACTCAAGAATATTCTATTTTTATGCACAGAATAAAAAAAAAATCAAATGGCTAAGTCTGCAATGCACCCAAACCATCCCATTTGTCAACTGTTACTCATCTGCGCTTTATGCACACGTCTTAATGCCCACGATCCATCAAGGCATTAACGTGCAAGATTACAGGGCTTCTAAAAATATAACGTTAATATAGAGAGGATTAAGAGACTGGAGTAATTACATTTGCAATAAAACTGTGCACTTGGGACAGGCAGAGATGTGGGTTCACCGACTGCCAGGGCAGCTTTGAGACAGAAGTTAACACTGGCCTCGATTTTCATTGACCTCTGATCTGCACTGTAAGACTAATGTCCACACTGGGTGTGAACTCCATGTTAAACACTTCTTTTGAAGTGGGAAGGATTTTTGTCCAGGAATTCAGGCAATTTGACTTCCAGCTGAGCTGTTCCTCACCAGCTCAAGTCATCCCCTCTATTTCTCAGCAAGGGGAACAAATGCTCCTGGTTGTTTATCAACATAATCATAGAATCACTGACGTTGGAAAAGACCTCCAAGGTCATCAAGTCCAACCTTTCTGATGTTTAAAAGCTTTAGAAGTCAATTATCACAGAATCACAGAATATAATGAGTTGGAAAGGACCCACAAAGATCATCGAGTCCAACTCCTGGCCCTGCACAGGACCACTCCTAAGGGTCACACTATGTGTCCCAGACTATTGTACAAATGCTCCTTGAGCTCTGTCAGCCTTGGTGCTGTGACCACTGCCCTGGGGAGCCTGTTCCAGTGCCCAACCACTCTCTGGGGGAAGAACCTGTTTCTGATATCCAACCTAAACCTCCTTTGACACAACTTCAGGCCATTCCCTCAGGTCCTGTCACTGGTCACCACTGAGAAGAGATGACCAACTACTTCGAAAACAACAGGGAAAAATACTCTGAAGGCAAAACTGAACCTGCACAGAAGGCAAATATAAAGCAATGCACAAACTAGTTTGTTATGTAAGTCACATTTAAATTAAGATAATTGCTACTGGTGGCTTGAGGGAGAGTCTACAGACACCTGCAGAGTGCAGGGATTCAGGGCAACAGGAACTCAGCCTGTTCAGGGAATAGTTTATTTATCCCAATAAAAAGGTGGAAGAATTGATGTAGCAGGATGTGATGCTGCTCATGATGAAACCAGGGAAGGAGTCCCGAGCCACTGCCGCACCAGGAGCTACTGGAGCCTGAGCTCTGGATGTTTGCCAGAGTTGTGGCAGCTTCCAAGAAGATCATACCAGAACAGATAGTTGTCCTGTAGACCAAGGGCTTCAGGATGCTGGTAGATGTTGTGTTTGCAGCAAAAATAACCGAATTGCTGCTGTCCAATGGAGAAAATCCACAGTTAGAACCAACGGTGCCGTTGTCGCTACGAGAGAGTCCAGCCCTGTACTGCGCCCAGGCTACAGCTGAACGTCACCAGGCTGACCTCCTCCAGGGAAGGAATTCCTACCATGTTCAATCCAGCTTTGAAAACCCTTGGAAGATTAAACCAGATGCCCTTGACCAAGTAACTCAGCTGAAGAGCAGGACCAGGAGCTATATAGTGACACCACAGAAGGCAGAACACAGGGACTCATCTCCACCGCCAGCAATTTTCCACAGCAATTTCTGAGGTGCAGCCTCAACCCCAAAAACAAACCTAAACCCCACAAAAAACCCTTCATTTTCCAGCTTTAACATCATGACAGGAGGCAGGAATAGCTGAGACAGCTGAAGTGGCTGAAGTGGCAGAAGGGCTGAAGTGGCAGAAGACGATCTCACAGCCAGAAGGACTTGAAGCAGAGCTTTGACTTGGTCCAACAATGCAGATAAAAGAAAACATTGCCTAAAAGTACATCAAAAGCAGCTACTCCACCACTAATCCCGGAATTATTTGAAGGATAAAGAAAATTGCAGTTAAGTCCACATGTAAGAGCAATATATTTGCTGCTGACAAGGCTGAGTAATTCTTACTCCTGAGGAATCTTCTCTAAGATTAGGAGACCAAGGAATCCCCATCTCTTCTGTTCCCTCATAAAAATTCTCCAAAACACAGCAGGTATGTGAACACCTGGATGGTCACCAGATGGTAATTCTAGCCCTTCACACAGGAAGGACCAGAGATCTTTAAGCTTGAATCACAATAGGGCAAATAAAACTGGAATGTGTTGCAGAGTAACTGCTTTAACACTCAGGGGGGGAAAAAAAGAAAAGAAGAAAAAAAGAAGAAAGAATGTGACCAGAAAAACAGGTCAGATTAAGGCAGCCTGAGGCAATGCCATGGAGCCATATGGCTGTGGAAAGGCTTCAGGTTGCTGGGAGGTGTCACTGCAGGCATTTTTTTAAAAGAAAAAAGCACCCTTTGGACTAGTCCAGCTGTGTTTTACCCGGACTATTACTTCCTTATGGTTTTCAATGTGATAACTTTGGGGGAGTATCTTGGAAAGCAAATCAGGAGCGTTATTGACTGAATAAAACACCTTGTCTGTGTACACAGCACATCTATTGCTTAAAAACCAGCAGTCCTCCTTCCTCGTGGGGATCCATATCATGAGCATCCCCTATGGAGACAAGCTAGGAGAGCTGGGGGTGTTCAGCTGGAGAAGAGAAGGTTCCAGGAAGACCTTAGAGACCCCTTCAGTGCCTAAAGAGGCTCCAAGAAAGATGGAGAGGGACTTTGGACAAGGGCCTGGAGGGACAGGCCAAGGGGGAATGGCTTCCCACTGCCAGAGGGCAGGGTTAGAGGGGATACTGGGAAGAAATTGTTGGCTGTGAGGGTGGTGAGGCCCTGGCAGAGGTTGCCCAGAGAAAGCTGTGGCTGCCCCATCCCTGGAAGTGTCCAAGGCCAGGTTGAACGGGGCTTGGAGCAGCCTGGTCTAGTGGAAGCTGTCCCTGCCCATGGCAGGGGTAGAACTGGATGATCTTTAACTGTTCCTTCCAACCCAAACTATCCTGCGATTCTGATCCTAAACTCCACTGCAGGTGTTTATTTACTTTAGGGAATATCCTCTGACATTTGTCAACAGTCTTGAAAACAAGTCTCACCTGCAAAGCCCTAATTATTTTTCATCGACTGTGCATCATAAGGAGAATGCCAGAGATACGGAATCTGTGGCACTTGAACATGATCACAATTAATGCACCACACCTATCTTGGTCTTCTGTAACCAGAGTGATTTCTGTCATTTTGCCAGACAGCACCACCAGGACATCTACCGCGGTGCTCTCATTGCCGTGGTCGCAGGTTCGATTCCCGCTCCTGCTTCAGGGACAATCCCCCAGGTAGATGGAGCTCGTCAGCCCCTAAGGCCATCCATCTAAGAGAAGGTCACTC
>JAWWLV010000018.1:18083975-18140516 GCA_035041135.1 Platyrinchus mystaceus | reverse complement strand
AGCGCAGGCTGTGTCTCACCTAAAAAATCCATTGCGCAGGCTTGAAAGGTAAAAAGACCTTTCCCAGATCTTCATTCCCGAAGACTGGCCACGTTGCCACCAGGACAAACAGGCAGGTTTGCTGCCAGTATCAAGCTAGAATCTCAACTTTCACTGCAGATTTTAGGGTTTGGATCATGATTAAAGAACATTCGGGTGAGAAGAGAGCACATCAGATGAAGAAATTGAATCTGAAAACTCCTGGGGACCAAGGAAAGTCTTAGTTTAGAGACAGGAAAAGTTAAGGCATAAACACAAACTACTGGGCTGTGAGTTTATAAATCTGGAAGAGTTACAAGTTAGGGAGTTCCCCAACCCCCAGATTCCACAGATGATGTGATTGTATCTCCTGGCCACCCACAGCAGCCAGAGGAAAGACTGACCTTCACCAAATTGGATCTTGTTTTGCCTGTTGCATCTGCAGCCTCTCAGCATCGTACCAGATGGAGCTGTGCCCTACTCCCCAAGGGAATTTGAACCACAGAAACTCCCTCTTTCCTGCCTCTCAACTCCAAAGACATGGAGCAGCAGGCTGCACCACACCAGGTTCCTGACCAAATGCTCTGACCACTGGAGAATCCATGGAGTTTTGAACAGAAAGGCTCAAGCCATGGAGCAGGAAGAGGTGCCCTTTCCTGGGACCTGGACAGAGAAATGAGGCTCTCGCCGCTGTAGGACAGCTACAGACCAGTTAGACCAAAAGCGTTCAGCAGGTGGAAGGATAGGTTCTTCCCTTGCTTTTAGTGTTCTCAAGAATTTATGCTAGTTTTAATAAGTCATTCTAGCTGAGGATGAGAGCAGCACTGAGCCCAAAGTGAGAAATTTCCTTTTGGTCTGAATTTTTAACGTGAAATACAAGTCATTTAAGGACACCTGAAGCTTCTACTCACCAGTTTGATCGCTACATATTCATTGGTGTAGAGATTTTTACCTGTGAGGAGAGAAGAAAAAAATCTTTTAGCTCCACATTCAGCACTTGTAGCTTGAGGCACAATGAGGAAGAGTGTCACTGCTGCCAAAGGGCTGTTTTTCCAATTCCCCCCTATGTTCCTGCCTTTAACAAAGTGTAAACCTCAAAATAATCAGTTGCAGCAGTTTATCAGGGTAGGCAAACACCACCTTCCCCTCAGCACAAGGGGCACAAGTGTTTTAGGGCAGCACTTATGCTCCGTGCATGCCTTAGAGGAGGTATCGCAGAGACATGGGGTTTTATTATATACATCATGCCAAAAACATCTGGGGAACAAAAAACTGAAGAGACAGAGCATCATTTCTTTTGGAAATGGCTTGGATCTATTGGACACATAACAATTTCATCCTGGAATCTCTAGGGAGTTTCACCAGATTAATCATGCTCTGGGAAGCACAAAGGAGTAGGATGAGCACAACCAGACGAGCACACACGTCCAGCTGAGCCAGAGCTCTGGGATCTGTGTGTGCTACAGCTGGAGGGGAATTTTTCCTCCAGGAGTCTGCCTGGTGTTTGAAGGGAGCCCCTGGCCCCCTCAGCGACCCGTGGCAGCGATGCACAGCTACATGTGTCACGGAGCATCTCTCGGTGTGCTCTGACGCTGCCAGTTACAGTATCACTCAACATCCTCTGGTTCCTCTGCCAGGGAATCTGAGCAATCACCTCCCCTTCACCTCCACATTGCTCATGCCTGACAACAAACTTCCCACTGGGGAAGGTCACTCAGGCAGGCCTAGGATCTGCTCTGTCCCACCATCCTGGCACCCTCTACCTTTCTGATCTCCTCTTATCCCACTGTCCCCTTTGAGGAGAGCAGCCCCCAACACAAAAAGCTCCCCCATGAATTTAGCCGGGGAAGCATTGACCTTTGCTCATCACTGCTTAGCACTGCCACAGCATAAGTCACGCTTCCATTCAGCAACTGTAGCTCTAAAATACAGAAGCAATCCAGGCTGGAAGTTATCAGGGTTTATTTGCAGCATCAGCCCGGTTCTGTTACACAGTTATTTTCCAATTCCTGTAATGGATATTGATGCTTTGCACAGCCCAGCTCTTGAGAAAGCCCAGGACAGGGAGTGACATAGTTCAGAGCAGGCAGGAGCCGGAGCAGCTCTGCCATACCCACATGGCAGCATTAAAACCATGCCATGTCCTCCTCAGCACACAGATAGAACACAACAGCACTGGGAGACTCAATCAAATTAAAGACATTATGAACATGAGAGAAGACAGACAGTAATTTTTAAATCCTGAAATATCAAGGGAAATTAAGTTTATAACAGCTTCATGTTTTCTATATTTTACTTCTTTTTTGCTTTCCCCGCTGTATCTCTCAGAGTAGTTCTGGCCTCTAAATTTGGGATTAGGTGTTCCCAGGCTCAGCCTGCACCAAGCATATTGCTTTAACATCCATCAGGAAGGCGCCATTTTATAGCTCCAACCTGTTCTGGTAACCGGTGAAGCAGTTTAGCACAGGGCAAGCATTTAAATGTGAGGTTAAATATCCTCAGGGAGGTGTTTCTGCAGGCAGAGGTGAAAGCTGAGCCCCAGCACTAACCCCTGACACACAGGGTGCTTTCCATCTCTTTCTTTCCAGTAAAAGACATCATATTATGCCCAGACTGGAAACAAAGGGTAGAAAGAAGGTTTTGCAGTTTTATCAGGAATATGCAGACACTGGAAAGCACTGAAGGGGCTAAAAGGCCAAACTGGTGGAAAAGCAGATGGCAGATGAACTGCTTCACCCTCTGAGACAGACCTGGGCTGCAGCAATGGCTGAAGGGGATATGTGAGGACATTGAGGGAAGGCAGCCTAAAACCACCTGGAATACCTGCTCTGTATTAGGGACCCGAGAATGAGCCCCACTGGCAGCTGCAGCTCCTCCCCCTTCCCAATGGAGCTCCAATCAACATCACAGGCTGGTTTAGAAGGGATAGTCAGACTGCCCAGTTCCACTCCCTGTCATTGGCAGGGACACCTTCCCCCACACCAGGTTGCTCCAAGCCCCATCCAACCTGGCCTTGGACACTTCCAGGGATGGGGCAGCCACAGCTTCTCTGGGCAACCTCTGCCAGGGCCTCACCATCTTCACACGGAATTTCTTTCCAGTATCCCCTCTAACCCTGCCCTCTGGCAGTGGGAAGCCATTCTCCCTTGACCTGTCCCTCCAGGCCCTTGTCCAAAGCCCCTCTCCAGCTCTCCTGGAGCCCCTTTAGGCACTGGAAGGGGCTCTAAGGTCTCCCTGGAACCTTCTCCAGCTGAACACCCCCAGTTCTCCCAGCCTGGCTTCAGAGCAGAGGGGCTCCAGCCCTTGGAGCATCTCCATGGCCTCCTCTGGACTTGCTCCAGCAGCTCCATATCCTTCTGCTGTTGGACCCCAGAGCTGGAGGCAGTTCTTCAGGTAGGATCTCACCTGAGTGGGGCAGAATCCTGCTGCCCCTGGTGGGGATGAGCCCAGGACATGATTGAAGGTGCTCAGTTTGAGGATGCTGAGCCAGGGAAGCTCCAGCCCAATTATGTGAGAAAGTCAGATGCTTTGAACAGCAAAAGCCCCCGGGGAGGGAGGCATGAGAACTCCATCCCCTATGGATCCCATGACCTCCATCACACCTTTTCAAGGCAGGGGTGCACTTCTACCTACAGCCCCTTCCATCAACACCTGTGCTCTCCCACCAATGCAGGACAACGGCATCGGGGAAACAGTGCTCTTCCAAACTTGTTTGAAGGCAAAGATGGACATGTCCAACACCCTTCACGTACACAAAACCATAATCCAGCTTATTATGGTCTGTTTTATGAGGGTGAGGACTAGATAGAAGGTAATTTTCATAATGAAGTTCCTCAGTTAAAAAGCTGGGATTAGCAGCACACCAGCCTGGGAAATCAGGCCAACAGCCAAAGGTAAATGAACTAATTCATCCTCCAGTGCATCCCCACCCGAGCACTGCAGGGAGACCCTGAATGTAAGGGGGTGCAAATGAGTCCAGCCTCTGAACTCCAAACCCTTCCCAAAGATGCAGCATGAGATGCTTGTTTTGCCAGCTACAATGGCAAAGCAAATCCCCAAAATCTCTCTGCTGACTCCAGACTGAGATCTACCCCTCAGTTTTGCTGTCACACTGTCCAAGGTGCAATGGTTTATCCTTCCTCCTCCCTCAAGGCAGATTAGGATGGAAGAGCAAAGGCTCCCAGGAGACAGTGACCCGTGCAGTGAAACAAGCCCTGAACAGAAGCTGCACCTTAACTGGTACGACAAACGATCCGTATAACTGTACTAACAAAAACCTTTCAAGTTGAGGCAAAGCTTTTGATGGAGCAGTGAGTAAGTCCATGCCTCAGTTTTGGGGAGTTCCACTGACAATTATGAACTACATATTCCAAAGGAGAAGTGATGCATTAAGTTGCTGGTATTCACGTGGGAAACCTCCCCAAGTGGATTTCTCAAGGCCTGGCAGTGAGATGTAGCAAATACATGGACAGATTGCAGGCAGCAGGGGAGCCCAAAGCAAGCCATCTCCAAAGTGATGCATCTGCACACACACCAGACTCTCTGGGCACTCAGGATGTGCCTGATTGTTGTCCCTTTTAGAGCATGTCTCCTGCTAACAGCTCCTGGTGTAGACCCTACTCAGGATCTACTCTCACCCTCCACATCTCACATTGTTCTCATCCAGTATTCACATTATGCCTTGTTATTTGGGAACTACAGCCCCAGTACCAGATGCCATTATAATCTTTAATTATTTATTTGATTGTTTTACTTGTTTGGAAGCAAAGCTCCTGGCTTCAAACTACAGCCTGGGTGGTTCTTGCTTTTGGGGGGCACCTTCCCAGATCAGATCCACCTGCTCTGATCAAACAGTGGGAAAAAAAGAGACGTTTCTGGAGGCTTATTTATCCCTACCATGGCTCACGGTTCAGTTTTTGGGAAAAAATTTCCTGGTGCTCCAGCTCCCAAGGCAGCATGAGGTTTGACTCAGCAGATACCAGGTAGCTGCACAATTTGGTGTTGCACAGAAGGCAATGAAATCCCAAATCCATAAGCATCTGGCATGGGAATGGCAAACAGGACCCCCTGCTCCCTGCTAGCACCATATTCCTGCTAGTAGGGTGAGTCAGTTGGGAAACCAAAGCCCTCCCAGACCCCCTACTCTGCAGCCTGTCTGAAGAAATAGCCACCTGTTAAACCTGTTCCATCTTATTGTGGGCCAGATCACAGACTCATTAGGGTTGGAAAAGACCTCCAAGGTCATCAGTCATCAAGTCCAGCCTTCAACTGAATCCCACCATTCCCACTAAACCACATCATGCAGTGCCACATCTACTCCTTTTCTGAACACTTCTAGGAATGGTGACTCCAACACTTCCCTGAGGAGCCTGTTCTGACGCTTAACCACCCTTTCAGTGAAGATTTTTTTTCCTAACATCCAACCTGAACTGCCCCTGGCTCAGGTTGTGGCCATTTCCCCCTTTTCCTCCTATCACAGTTTTGTGTTCATGCTGAGTTTTGTGTTCATGTCCCCATCCCATCTCCTCAGTGGGCTGGGATCCAACTGTGCTGCTCCCACATGCTCCAAAAAAGTCATGTCCCCAGGGCAATCTGTATTTTCAGGAAGAAAGATCAGCCCTGAGCAGGGAGCGGGATATTCACAGCAAACAGCTTCTGTAGGTACATGCCATCTCCTCCCTGATACAAGAGCAGCTTGGAGTAAAAACACAACACCTGAAAATAGAGAAACTCTTCAGGGAATTGGAAAAATCTCCTTTCCCCTTATTTATGGGGCTTTGCTCTGCCTGTGCTACAGGGGTTTAACTTCTCTGAAACCACATAAAAAAAGCCAAAAAGCAGAGGGCACACCATTCATCCTCACAGGACAAAACTGTTATCAGAGACTTGCGTGCTCAGATTTCAGCTTCTCCTTCTTCCCAGCCATAATTACCACCAGTCTGTGCAAGAGAAATAGCTGCTATTTGAGCAAACAGGAGTTCCTAAAGGATAGTGACAGGGAAAAAGCAAGAGAAGTTTAAAAAAAAGGGTAATACAGCTCCTGGAAGGACTTACACCTAATGGTTGCTATCAGTACGTGTGGCTCATTGCCCAAATTCTTAGTTAACCAGCATTAACAATACATGTATTATTAAAAACAAAACAGCCACTCACCTAGCAGGTGTTGCATTTCCATAGTTAAAACTTCATTTCTGTGTAAACTGACTGTTTCAGAAGTGAAATCTTCTCCAAAGTACATACTATGAAACTGTACATTAATCACAAACCCAGTACCACTAAAATTTTGAGAAATGTGAAAAAGAATCATGGAAACAGAAGCTGCAGCCCTAGCACCACCAGGGGCAGCAGGGGAGGGGGATTCTGCTCCTCTGCCCCATTCAGGTGCGACCCCACCTGGAGAGCTGCCTCCTGCTCTGGGGTCCAACAGCAGAAGGACGTGGAGCTGCTGGAGCGAGTCCAGAGAAGGCCACAGAGCTGCTCCGAGGGCTGGAACCCATCTGCTCTGGAGCCACGCTGGGAGAGCTGGGGGTGTTCACCTGGGGAAGAAAAGCCTCCAGGGAGACCTTAGAGCCCCTTCCAGTGCCTAAAGGGGCTCCAAAACAGCCCCTTGAACAAGGGCCTGAAGTGCCAGGCCAAGGGGAAATGGCTTCCCACTGCCAGAGGGCAGGGTTGGATGGAACACTGGGAAGGAATTGTCGGGTGTGAGGGTGGGGAGGCCCTGCCACAGGTTGCCCAGAGAAGCTGTGGCTGTCCCATTCCCAGAAGTCTTCAACTCCAGGTTGGACGGGGCTTGGAGCAACCTGGGCTAGTGGAAGGTGTCCCTGTCCATGGCAAGGGGTGGAACAAGATGGGCTTTAAGGTCCCTTCCAACCCAAACCATTCTGTGATTCGGGCACCAGCTGAATAAACCCAAGAGCCCTGTAACCTGCAGAGATCCACTACAGATGCTAAACCTCAGTGCAGAGCTTGGATTACAAAGCAATTCAACATCTCCCTGGGGATCCTGATGTTTGCTGTTGGGGGGAGGGTGAGAATGCAATAGAGCTTTTCATGTTATGTCACTGTAAGGATCCAAACCTATCTTCAGCTGCCAATTATACTCATGTGCAGGAAGGTGGGAGTTTCCGTCCCTGCCCTTGGTTTCTCTGCACCTCTGGAGCGTTATCTCTGCTCCTGCAAATCAATAAAACGTCTCTGATGTAATGCTGAAACCAAACTCCTTGTTTACTGAGACACACCATAAGTGAGCTGGTTAATCTTCACACTATGGAGAAGCAGAAGTTTATAGAGATGCAATAACCCAACCTCAGAGTGAGAGACTACACAGATTAATTTAACATGACATAGATTCCGAGCAGGAATCTACAAAGATACTATCAATAGTTATGCGTTACAAACCTCTGGTTATGGGAAGCAACACTGGTGCTTCCCCAACCTCTTTTAAAACACAACCATTGCTTGATTAGATGACTTAAGAGCCCAATGCACTGCTCTGCATTGAGCTCTTGAGTAGTCCTAAACAAACAATGCATTAGTGGAACCATCTGTTTGTGCAACCAGCTGCAAGATGAGGTTAGAAGACCAACAGTCCATGAAAATTCACAGGCTGCTGGGCTGGCTGAGCAGAGCCAGATGGCCAATCACACGCCCTGCTCCTGCCAGTGACTCCAACACATGGGACAGAGCAGGGAGAGTGGGATGGGGCTGGAATTAGGGCAGTGAGGTTAGAAAAGGATGTGGAATCAAGTCTGAGTGCTTGGAAAGAGTCTCACCCAGCACTTTAAAATAGAGTGTTCTAGCTTATGGACAAAAATCTGAGAGCAAGATTTAGCAATTCACACAGTTAAGAAGATTTGTTTTCACCTTAGGCAAGACATTCAGCGCTGAGAACAGTCTTCATTTGTTGGGATTGTTCAAAATTTGCATCTTTGGCCTCTCCAGTGTATTCCCTTTGACTTTATGCAAATCAAAATCATGTTAAGAGTTACATTTTCTGAGTCAGAAGCTTCAGGTAAGGCAGCTTGACACTTGGGAAACAAGACAAGTGCACGCATTTCTCGAGTCAGGGTAAGTTTTTACATATTTATATTCCAGTGGTGAAATGCTAATGTGCATAATGCAGGCCACTAAAATGGTTACTTCTTACCTAGTCTGAGTTCTCCAAAGTTCCCACACCCAATCTTCTTGCCCACTCTGAAGTTGGGTCCCACCATAAGAACGCCAGAAGATGCTGACGAGCTCGGTCGAGAACCGTGCCCACTCCTTCCCGGCATTCCCTTCGTCGTCCGCTGCCTTTCATCCTTATCCCTATTAGGATGGTCCATGATCTTAGTGAAATATCTCTGCCAGCAAGCTGGCAGAAAGGATTTGGAGCACACACTCTTCTCCTTAGAAGAGAAATTTATATCCAAAAGTATCGGAGTCAGGATTCAAGAGAGTCATGGAAACTCATGGAGTTCTTTTGGCACCGGATCCAGTTTCCTAATGCATCTTGATAATGTACTAAGGTCGATTATGTTCTTGAGAATTCAATAAAGGCAGGTTACTTTTGGTTTCTTACCTGGAGAAAAGAAAAAGGATATATGAAATAAAAATCATTATTTTAAAACACCAAGTGAGAAAAGTACAACAGGGCCAATGTCCAGAACTTTCCTGGTTTGAAGAAATTTAACAGCTATAGGAGAACTTTATCATTTTATTAAAAGTTTTCTGATAAAAAGCCCTGACCTTATGAAGAGTTCTAAGTGCTGTCCATCGACTGCTTGCTCTGTGTCCCATCCCTTGAAGTGTTCAATACCAGGCTGGACGGGGCTTGGAGCAACCTGGTTTAGTGGCAGGTGTCCCTGCCCATGGCATGGGGTGGAATGGGATGAACTTTAAGGTCTCTTTCAACCCAAACCATTCTGTGATTCTACTGGAGTTTCCAGGACTGATATCACACTCACTAACCAAAGCCATTCCAACAAACCACCATGTCAGGAGGACACTGAGAGGAGATCACGTCCCACCTTTAAAGCCAATGAGAAGTGTAAAGTTTGTTTTCTTCTCACTTCATACATTTTTAAAGTGTTATGCAAAAGCCAGACAAAAAATACAAAGGGGCCAATAAAAGATGCCAAGAGAAGAAAATTTTGAAGCACTGAAGTCAAATTCTCCTTCCTTTTACCTCTTTTCAAGTTGATCTAGAATATCCTGAATAACCTAAGCTGGAAGGGATGCACAAGGACCGTTGAAGTCCAACTCCAAATCGACTTCAGATATATTTGCTAATTGAAACTGCTGTATTACAGATATGACCAAAATTAGTAGCCAAAGCAAGACTATTTTGAAAAAGCCAAAGGTTTCCTGAAAGCTACATCCACACACAGTCCACACTGCTCACAGGATTTAGTTCTCCCAAAAAATGAGGTGTTGGAAAACCAGACATTCTAGCGAAACTGTGTAAGGGACTCATGAGCCAAGATCTTGGAAATACAGATAATCACTGAATCACAGACTGGTTTGGGTTGTAAAGGACCTTAAAGCTCATCATCTCATCTCATCTCATCACCTTGCCATGGGCAGGGACACCTTCCACTAGCAGGTTGCTCAGATCCCCATCTTCTCCAGCAGCCACATTCATGACGGGCAAACCAAAGCCTGACAGTTCTCCCAGAGGAACTGAAGCAAACCTTCCTCCCATATGTCCAAACCTGGCACCACCACAACCCTGTGGGTGAGCAGCTCTGGAGTACTCCAGCCAGCAACCAGCACACCTCCTGAGCACCTTATAACTCCTGATAACTTAGTCAAAAGTGGACAAGAGACAAATGCTTCTCAACCCTTGCAGGCCAAGTGGTTCTTCTGTGCTCAGGGACCAACCCAAAGGAGACAGGCAGGGGCTGTATGGACCCTGGAGGTCCTGTCCCACAAGTGCAGTCCAGGGAGTGCATGGAAGATCAATATCTCACCTTGAGACCATTCCTAGGACATGAACTCACACTGAGTCATTAGTGCAGTCAAATGGTTCAGCTTGGCCCCATAGCAGCCAGGAGGAAGTTCTATCACTCACACATGAAACTCTGAAGCCTCTGTAAGAACAGAGGGCCTGAGGGGACTGCCTAGAAGTAGCAGTGGCAGTGGGTGAGCTTCCCCAAGCACTTGGCAGGATGAAGGGAAAGGCTGATGCTTTGTCTGTACAGATGCTGCTGCATCAGTAGATGATATCAGGTACTCTGGAGATGCTTGTGATGCAGTTCTCAAGCTCCCTCCTCTTTCAGCTTAAGGCCATTCCCCCTTGTCCTATCACTGCTTGCTCTTGCAAAAAAAGTCCCTCTCCAGCCTTCCTCTAGGCCCCCTATAGGCACTGGAATTCTCCCTGTTGCTCTGCACAACGGTGGATTCCTGCAGGAAACACCACACAGCATCTCTGCAGCACATCCAGGAGGTCTGGAAATCACCAGGTCACCTGAGAACATCTGTGTCACAGCCACACCACCAGTTTGGCCACATCGACCCAACACCTCAAGTGTCAAGCTCCCAAAACAATGTGTGAAACATCACTTGCGATTCAGCACCACTGGCCCACACGGGAGAGCTGGAGATGTTCATGTACAAGAAATTAATTCATATTACCAAGCTCTACTCATCCCTCCAATTAATTCAAGATTTAATACTTAGAGCTGAATATGGATAAGCAGCAAACCTCCGTTACCAGCAAACTGGATGAACTGCTTTCTCATCAGAGACAACTCCTCATCCTTCAGATGCCCTGCCCAGTGTAGACACAGACACGGTTTTGTCTGCCCTGTGGAACCAGCCTGCAGGAGCACTGAGGTGGCTCTATCAGGTATCAGTAAAGCGCTTGGACTGGACCCCACCCCAGGCTGTGCTAGAAGGAGGGGCTGGCTTCAAAATAAATTCAAAACAAACAACATTGAAAAGGACAGTTAGTGAAACTACAGAATTTTGCTGTGGAACTGAAACCTAATGTGAGGATGACCTCCAGTAGCTGGTGGACTTAGGTGCTTCTGATAAAGTTTAGAAAGGTAAAGCTGGACTGGGGGAAGTTTTGGTCTTTATCTCTGCTACGGCAAGAGACACAGACCATCACAGCCAAATGTTGTTTTAACTTTCAGTTAAACTACATCTTCCATGTGATAGAACACATGGGTGTGGCACTTGGGGACATGTCTTAGTGGTTGCTTTGGTAATGCTAGGGGAACAGTTGGATGCAATGATTTCAGAGGGCTTTTCCATCCCAAACAATTCTATGATGCTGGAGTACTTCTAGAGCTGGATCCCTGAAAAAGATGAGCAGAACACAGGAATTCCAGGAGTAAAATACAGCAGCGCTTTGGAAAACACATTTGATCCCATCAAAGCCAGAGAGGACTTATTTCCTCAGGAAGCTAAATTAATTATTTTCATCAAGGTTGGATAATCCATGAGCAACAACTCCAGACCTCAGAAAAGGAAACAGAAAGAAGTCTCTAGCAAGAGCACACACCCTGCCCAGTTTACCCCTTGCTCAGCACATCTCAGATGGGACAAACAACTCCGTTTTCCTCAGGCAGGCACAGAGTCCCACCACGCATTTTCTGGCTTGTGAAATAAGATGTTACCGGTTATGAGCTCCTACGCCTCCATCCCTCCCCCGCTCCCCATCTGGATGAGGTCTCCCCAGGGAGAAGGATGGAAAGGTCATGCCTGACAGTCTGCAAACACTAAACATCCCCTCTCAGCTGAAAGCCTCCTGCAAATAGGCATTCAGAGCAGTGATGGATGAGTGAACCAAGCGTTTGAGAACCTCTTTATTAGGGCCAAGCCGACGAGCAGAGCCCAGCTGTCGGCACATGGGATCACACACAGATCTCACACTGTTGTTACTACGTATTAAAAACAACAGCAGTAAATATGGCATCAAATATGGCCTTGGAGGACTAGCAAAGCACTCAGCTTTGGAGGAGGAGAGGCAGAAGAATGAAAACCAGGCTGCCACCTGAATTCAGTCACATTAATATTTAAAGGCTGCTCAGAACACCAGGACGATTTCCTGCCACGATTCAAACTTCTTCATAACGATTTCCCTTCCTACCTTTCCACCCACTCAGCAAGATTGCTTTTCAAAGTTACTTTCGTTTGAACAGAGGTGCATGAAGATACTTCCCTAATGGTGACTCAGCCCAGTTCCAGTATTCATTTCACTACAATACAGTTGGAGACACAGGAATAGTTATTTAATGAAAGACACAGGCTTGAAAGGAAATTACTTGAAGCACAGTTAGCTAAATAAAAACCAACAGCTCTGCATCCTACACACTTCCAAACACTTAGACCCAAGATCTAAGTCTCACCTCCATCAATAAAACTGCAGTGTTATAGCTACAAACCAGCTTCTAGATGGTGTTGAATCATAGAATGGTTTGGTTTGGAAAGGACCTTAAAGCTCATCTCATTCCACCCCCCTGCCATGGGCAGGTACACCTTCCACTAGATCGGGTTACTTCAAGCCCTGTCCAACCTGGCCTTGGACATTTCCAGGTAGCATCTGAAGGCAGCTACCGTCGGTGTTGAGATCAGTAGCACAGTGCAGTGTGAAGGAAGCTTTAATCACTTTACCACTTCCTTGTTATGGCACAGACATTGTTCAGAGCCTCCCGGTTTCACAGTGAAGCCCTTCAGTCTGACAGCAGCCATAGGACAGGACAAGTAAACGAGAGGCTGGTGTGAAGAAGTCAAAGCCACCCTTGTTCCTACCCTTCCAAACAGAAGCTCACTTCCCTTGCACTCAAAATTTCTTTGATCTCCTTGAGTTACTCTGGAGACCCTTCCAGGATATGAATGAGAGTTGTCCAACTCTTGGTTTGTGGCATGATTTCAGAAATCTGTCCAATCTGAGGTTGTGAATGAACCCCCTTTTCTTCAAATCAAAGCAAGCAGATCTAGTCTGGGCCTGTGTGTGATTTTGATCAATGAAGGAGTCAATACATGCCAGAAATCAAACTGCAAATGCCTGGCAGGAGGAGCAACACCCAACAAGCAGCCCTTTTTTCTTCTTTTAAGAAGAGACACTCAAGAAAGCCCCATTTTTTGTTAGGATGGGTGATGTCACCCTGCTGTCTACAGACACAGGATCTCAGTTCTTCAAAGCAGCTCCAAGATCATTGCTTTAGGACAAGGTACATGCCTTCTCACTGGGTTTTTCAACACCCACCCCATGTGCCTGTGTAATACGTCTGGTGAGTCTCCTGATCTGGAGAGTGCTTTCCAGACAAGATCTGCTACTTCCCACATGACTTCAAAGCCTTCAGAATCCTCCAAGACTCTCAACTGACATGTTATAAACATACGGATATGAGCTCACCAGCTTCTACCCTCAGACTGTGTAAAAAGTAGAGCCTTCAACAGCAGAAAACTCTGCTGGCTTTACTATAGATTGGGACAAAGGGCTCATCCTCTGGAAAAGGGACAGCAGCCAGGGTGCAGGGAACGAGGAACATTTGGAAACCAGGGCATATATGATGTGTTCACTCACGTTCTCAGCATCTGCCAACTCATTTTATGAGCTTACACCCCTAAATTTAGAGGAACAAGCTGGCATTGTGTGCTCTGCCTCACTGTGTGCAGTAACAGCTTCCGAGGTGTCACCGCTCTGCCTTTATTAAAACACAATTAGTAAACCCTTTGCTGACAGCTCTGCTCTCTTCTACAAGGGGGCAATCCACTGGCTTCAGGTCCCTTCCTGCCTTCTCATCCCACTGCCTCATCTCTTCCCTTTCATGACATTCCATTTCTTATTCTGCTTCTGTCCTTCCAACTGGCCCCAACAAAATTTTCTTTTTCCAAAACCATCCTGTTACTCGCTCCTGGCAAAGCTGCTGTTCTACTAATGAGAAAATAAAAGTTATGAGATCTGCCCTGCTCCTGAGGAGAAAAATGAACAAATAACCAAATATCCTATCTTAGAATCACAGAATCATTAAGGTTGGAAAAGCCTTCTAAGATCGTCGAGTCCAACAGTTAACTCAGCACTGCCATGGTCACCACTTACCCACATACCCAAGTGCCACATCCACATGCTTTTTGAACACTTCCAGGTATGGTGGCTCCACTACTGCCCTGGGCAGGTCTGTTCCAAAGCTTGACAATGCCTTCCATGAAGAAAATTTCCCTAATATCCAACCTAAACCTCCCCTGGCACAACTTGAGGCCATTTCCTCTCGTCCTGTCCTTGTTCCCTGGGAGCAGAGCCTGACCCCCACCCCCAGCTCCCCCCTTCTGTCAGGAAGTTGGAGAGAGAAAGAAGGTCCCCCTGAGCCTTCTTTTTTCCAGGCTGAGCCCCCCCAGCTCCTTCAGCTGCTCCTGGTGCTCCAGCCCCTTCCCCAGTTCTGTTCCCTTCTTTGGACACACTCCAGCCCCTCAATGTCTCCCTTGTCATGAGGGGCCCAGAACTGACCCCAGAATTCAAGGTGTGGCCTCAGCAGTGCCCAGCACAGGGGAACAGGCACGGCCCTGGGCCTGTAGCCCCATTACTGCTGGTATAAGCCAGGATACTGCTGGCATTTTTGGCCACCTGGGCACACCTGGGCTCATGTTCAGCAGCTGTCACCAGCACCCCCAGGTCCTTTCCTGCTGGGTCACTTTCCAGCCACTTATCTCCAAGCCTGGAGTATTCCATGGTTGTTGCAACCCAAGCACAGAACCTGGCACTTGGCCTTGTCGAACCTCATAAGCTGGCCTTGGCCCAGCGATCCACCCTGTCCAGATCCCTCTGCAGAGCCTTCCTGCCCTCCAGCAGATCAAACTTTTGGGCAGACCTGGAAGAGGACTCTGCTCTGGTGCTTGGCTATATCACAAACCAAGGAAGGGAGGATTCAAGGCTGAATGCTCTCAGTCACGAGAAATATCTTTTTGGGTTTTTTTTGCCTTTTTCTCTCCCACTCAAGAGCTTTCTGGTTATGTGGAGGGTCTTCTACCAGGAGATGCCATTTCAACTACCTGCCTGTATCCCAGCAGCATCTCCACACAGAGGAGATCAGCATTTATCTGTGCTTCTCCAACCAGCACTAGACTGACCTGGTTTCAGTGTCCTCAATGCTGTGCAAAACAACAGAAAAACTGAAAAACTAGGTCAAAATCCTCTGTTGCAGTTTCAAGCTGGGAACAGCACTGACAAAGCTGGTTGCAGACTACGGTGAGCAGGTGCACGTCACTTCAGATGCCCCACACTGGGGAGATTCTTCCCAGCCTTGAAGGCTGCAGATGCCTTTTAAACATCACAAATTGCTTCTGTTGAATCATTTGGCCCAACAATTTAATCTGCAGCTTGTGCAGTTAGTTTTGTTCAGTGCTTCACAGGCGGAAAACAAGGAGGCACACAAACAGTATTTAAGTCTAAATTGCTAGGAAGAGAGAAGGATGGACAACCGTTGATAACTACAGTCATTCCTTACTCATGAATACCCAGGACTGTCAAGTTGACATCCTCCAATTACAGTTTTTATGGACAGGAATGAACACAAACAAACTCATACCCTCTTCCATCTGAGGGAAGTGAACTTTGATGAGATCTTTTCCTCGAAGACATTGTGAATGTGCTAAAACACATTAACTGTATAATCCTCAACTAAATACAATGGCAAGCTCCTTTTCCAAGTGGGTCTTGGTTGATTGTTTCACCCAGAGAAATCTAAGCACTTATTCTCTAAGTTCATTCCTGAACTTTGCTCTCAATCCCCTTCACGCAAGCTCAGCAGGGAAACCAAGAATGCTAGGGAGGGAGAAAGACGTTTACTTGTAATTTAGTTCTTCCACACAAGGAGAGTCAAAACAAAGCATAAAGCATTTTCCAGGGAAGTGGTTTGTGTGACCGAGCTCAATCCATCGACTTCTCTTCCCCAGTTGAGTCCCAGCCAAGCATGTGCCAGCAGCCACAGATGCATATTCCTATAGATGTAACAAAGCGCTAGAGACCATAATCTGACAGAAAAAGAGGGTTAGTGCTGTTTATGAAGAGGTGGATTATGCTGGAACAGCTAAGGAATAGCTGAATGCTCGAATAAAATGAAAAAATCCCCTAATGAAACCTGAGCTCTGCATATTTTCGGGGTTCTTTTAGGCTGGGCAGAGAAAACACTGAAGAGCAACTGCCAGATCAGCTCCCCTCTATCTTCTGAGGCTTGAGCACAACATCAGACACCATCCCTCTGCAGAAAAGCCTGTCAGAGAGCCAAACCCCTGCTGTCAGTAGCATCAACCGACGCAGGTGCTCAGCCCGCACACTAAGCCTGCCCAGCACCAGCCCCAGAGCCCTCAGTGCCCCGGGGGTCCTGCAGCCCCTGACATGGGAGGGAACCCTCACACCAACAGCAGTTTTGAGATCTACCTCCTGATTTTACAGCAACAGACACCAGCTTTACAATTGCAAAGGTCAGTGTTCAGAATTGCAAGGTCAGAAAAGGTCAGAAAAGACCTCCAAGATCATCAAGCCCAATCTCTGAAAGGCTTCTCAAAGAGCCTGGTGGTCAGGATCCCAGCTCTGCTCACAAAACAGGCTGTGTGAAGCCATGTAAGATCAGGTTCCAGCAGAAATGGATATTTATGGGGATGCTACAGAGAAAATGAGGAAAAAACTAGCAGCAGCAAAGGGTCTGCAAGAGACCTGGGGCAGGATGAGAACTCTGCAGACATTCTCTTCTCTGATATCCAGGCATCTTGTAGACCTGTATTTTTATTTTTATCTTAAAATACCAGGTTGCTTAACAGCAAAAAGAGAGGTGCAGACATGCCTACCCCATCCCCTCCCTTTCAGACAATGGATTTGAAGAAGAAAGGGGAAAAGATGACTTCTAGGCAGCCATGTACATCCATCTTCAAGGAATGACCCACACCAGGAGGGTTCAGGTGCATCCACGGTGGCTGATGGATGTAGTTTGCTGCTGTCAAAAACGATGAGCAAGTCCTTGCCAAGACCACCACAACAGCCCAGGCTCTAGAGCAGCCTTGGATCACTGGCAGCAGAAGTGATTTTGCAGATTTACAGCCTAATGTAACACAGATGCACCTCAATCATCCACAAGTGTTTTATCTGCACACTGCCTGGCAAGAAAAAGCAGCCCAGAGGATGAACTGCAGACAGGCTCCAAGAGCTTGAAAAGACTGGTGAATTTGGCAGCTAAACACAGAAAAAGCCCAAAAAACCTTTGCAGTATCCAAACCATGAAGTGCTTTTTTTCTGCTTTCAGAAAGGAATGCAAGTATCAAGTTCAGAGCCAATGCAGCTCTCACGGTGTGTGGGGCAAGGAAAAGCCTCTTATTAGAAGAAAAGTCCTCATGAAGTTGAGGAGATGTGATCAAAGGAAACCAAAGACCCCTTGATGGCAAGGGTGGGTAGAAGCTATGCCAGTGGAACCCAGCTCAAGACGACAGGCAGCCCTGAGGTCCTGAGAGGCAGCTGGCCATGTCTCCAGGGGAGCCCAGCACTCAGGAGGTACGTGTTTACCCTGTAGAAGGACACGTTCATGTCAAGTGCCACCCAGTATCCATAAAAAGTGTCATTACAGAACAGCAATGAGGGGGGATTCAGATGGAGCCTCTCTATATCCCAGCTTGAGAAGAGCTCCAGGTCCCCAGGCTTGGCTTGTGGTTGCCAGATGGGAACAGGTTGCTTCCTTTCTGTCCCACCAATACCCAGGGCACCTCAAAAAGCTGAAAACAAACAAGGAGAATGGTTTCTTTGTTGCCTCAGAGCAGGACACCAAACCTCCACCAAGTCTCATATCAGCTCCTAAAATGAGCTTCAGGCACCACAGGCCAGATTCATCATGAGCCATCAGATGCTCAGCATTTGCATGGAGAACATCCAACTTCTCGCAGCACTGAGCCCTAAACACAGGAATAAGGGCTCTCTGTGTCCAAGGGTCACTACAAAGCAGCAAAGCCTTGGAGAAAACTCCACTTCCCTGCAACAGGAGTGAAGTTATGAAGGTGCATCAGAACGAGGTGCCTTCAGAAAGGGAGTTTCATGCAAGTACTTAATTCAGTGCAAGGGTTTGGGCAGTGAGTGCCAAAGGAAGATTCAGCCCAGCTCAGGTGTGTCCTGCAGGGATGAACAGCAGCCATCAGCCAAAGGACAACTGGCTGTCAGAGATGTCCATGTCCTTCCGTGATGCTGAGTATGACCCCACAAGAACTCAAGCAGCTATTTTTTACCACCACACAGCCTCATAAAGAGAGGACGAAAAGAGAAACCCAGAAGAAGGGAACATGTCCACAAACAGTTGAGGTGGGTAGAAGTCACAGTACACTCTGTGCAGCTAAAGTTTGAGACCTGAGTGGTGGGTAAAGCCCAAATGCCCCACAACAAGCGAGGAAGAGGACAACTCTGTCAAGTCTGACTCACTCCATCCCACAGACTCTCGACATTGCCCAACAGACTTGACTCCATGTTGCTTATCACCAGAAACTCCTCCTAAGAGCTGGGGAATGAACTGGAAACACAGTGATGTAAGAGATGGTGAGCTGGAACAGCAGCATCTCTTAAAAAAATAGTAATGGTGATGACAAAAGGAGAGAGGTGGAGTCTACTAAGGGGAAACACAAGAAAAGTTAATACTTCATTATTTAATGTATATGTATTTTCATTTTAATGCCTGAATGTCACTTTCTCCTTATGTAAAGATACTGCCTTTTCCAGCAGTCATGGAGAGAGGATCAGACCACACTGTCATCTCACGTAATGAGACATTTGGCAGGAATTCAACTGACATCACCTACATATTTTGTTTGCAACTAAACCATGCCTCGAAAAAGAAACTACGTACCTAAGACCTGCGAGGGGAGAGGAACCTGCCCCAGCCTTTAATGTGTTTATTTGGAGGCAAATTGCTGTTGGACAGGGGTGACTGACCTCTGCACCTGGTTACAAGGTTTAGAGCACAAGGGAGCTGAAAAAGGTAAGAACCAAGACTCCTGAGTAATAAATCCTACTTGTTTGGGCTTAATAAACACGTTGCTTCAGACTCCGCAAACAAATCTTACTGCTTCTGCCAGCGCCCTACTCCCCTGCCAACACCTTCTTCTCTCTCATCTCTGTTTCTGGTAGAGGAAGGTTTTGATTGGGATAGATCATTTCCATTAAAAACTGATAGAGATTGATATTTAAGGCACTGTTACACTCAAAGCCTGAAACCTTCTGCAGCAATTTGTCTTCCCTTCCTGCTATGGGATTATAAAAACTCCATGAAGTCAACACTGCAGCCCCACAACAAACTGTCCGAAAAAACCCACCTATCCCGCAGGGCAGCATCCTCACAGCACATAAAGAACCACCTTTTCCTTTCTCTCTGAGATTTAGAAAACTCCCTTGTTCAGATCTCCTAGCTCTGTATCCTGATGAAGCAGTTCAGCTGTCAGAAGAGACGGATCTGGATTGCCACATGATTGAAAGATGCCAGGAATTACCTGCAGACCAAGCAAAACACACACTAGAGAAGCACAACTCCCTTGCAGGAGGGCCAGAAGATGTTTAGATCCTGTGTGTTGCCTTTTAAAATTTCATTTCTTTTATTCTTCTTCATTTATTTCTAAACAAAGCAAAGGTTGCTCTGTTTGCTGGTGGAGGAGTCGCCTCCTCCCCAGTGCAAGGTCCAGCCTCGGTTACTGGTTTCATTCTGCGCCTGCCATGGCTACACACACACACAAGCCTCATCCATAAAAACCTGCACTTCCTCAGCAGAGCAATCAGGCACCCTAATCCCAAGATACACAGTCAGACAGTTGCGTTTGTTCACAGAAAGCAAATGTTTGCACCGAGTTCCTTCCTCAATCTGGCAAGGAAGGGCCCGGAGCACCCGCCTGCAGGGGGAAGCCAAGCAGAAGCCATCAATACTCCAGAAAGCGGCTACATGGCTTTAAAAAGACATGATACTTGAAGGTTTCTGTTGTTGGTTGGTTTTCTAGGGTTTTTCTTCCGCAAATCTCAAGGTAGGGAGTTGTCAGCACCTTAAAAGCCTTCATGTACTGGATGGTTGTTTTAGCTTCTTCCATATTAATACCTGTCATTTTTCTCTCTGTGATTCTTAAGAGCAGATTCTTTATATAATCACTCTGAGATGAGGTCCATGCACTAGGACAGGTGAGGCAGCATCAGGGAAGCAGCCACTCCACATCAGCACCCCTGTGAAACCACTCAGCACACCAGGACATGTCTGGGTTGCACGAGCAGCATCAGAGAGGGCAATAAACGCACTCTGGTTTCTCACAGTGACATTCTGGAGAAGCTCTAGAAGTGTTTTCTGCCTGTACCCATCCAGCCTTCATGCACCATCAAGCTCATCAAATTTCTTGCCTTAAGCTCCCAGTGATAGGTCAAACTTAAATTTTTGAAGGCTCAGCCTGGTTATGAGACATCACCATCCCTTCCTCGTTCACACTCTTCTGAACACAGGTTGACAAATGGGTGCTCAGACACCACCTGCCTTTGCACCAGATGATGGAGAATGTGCCCAGGAGGGTGTTAATGCCTGCAAGGACATCTGGCAATCCCCAAAATCCCTGCTTGTCAAGAAAAACAGCATGAAGCTGTGTCAGGGGAGGGTTAGGTTGGATGGAAAAGGTTCTTCCCCCAGAGGGTAGTTGGGCACTGAACAGGCTCCCCAGGGCAGTGGTCACAACCTCAAGGCTGCAAGAGCTCAAGGAGGGTTTGGGCAATGCTCTCAGGGACATGGTGGGACTGCTGGGGTGTCCTGGGCAGAGCCAAGAGTTGGACTGGATGATCCTTGTGAATTCCTTCCAACTCAGAATATTCTGTGATCTATGATTTTTCAAGCCACAAAACTAACTCCAAAGCCATATCCAGCTTCCACAGCACATTTATTTTCAGATATTCACTGATGCTGCTGTACCAAGGCCATGACAGCAGATTTAATTCACATCAACCTCTGCCACTGCCACTGATAACCCTTTATCTGCACCTCAGCACTGTCCCACCACCTGATGCTCATCTCTCAGGTCAATAAGGTACCTAGGTAGTGAACGAACACTTCAGCCGCCTTTCTGCCAGGTCACCTCACCGTTTTGGTTACTTCCATTCAGATTTGAACTCCCCAGTGCCAGAAGAGGATCCCCTCTGAAGCTCTTCAACACCCTGAAGGGTGATTCTTGATTCTCAACCCATGGCACGTCCAGCTCCGAGCAAGGACGGCGCGTGGCAGGAACAGGCAGTGCTGACACAAATGTTCAAGCTCATGATGCATCCGATGGAGAAATGTCAGCTTAGGGAAACGGTCTGCAAACCAGCAGGGAAAGAAGCTGAAGAGATGTCTCAGTTTCAGGGAGGTAATTTTACATGACAGCTTTTCCTGCTTCCCTCCTTTCCGTTGTGTTGAGGACTTTGCACAGGTCACGGCCTGGCTCCTCTGTTTGCTGTAAACTCCAGACATGCCCATGTAAAGGGAATATTGTGCCAAAACAAACAAGTCTGCCATCCACTTGTAGTCCAGAGATCTATTAGAAAGGAAAGGTCACGCACACAGAACTAAAACTATACATATCCCTGGTATGGACAAGAGTGAAGTCCTGTGGTTAAAAAAACCAGGATTTTCCTCCATTCTCCAAGGAATTAGACTTATGTGTTGGCACTCTCCTGTTTTAGAAATTTCTAACCTATTCATGTGTTTCACAGGCTGGCTTGGGTTGAAGGGGGCCTTAAAGACCACCTCAGTCTACTCTCTGCCATGGGCAGGGACACCTTCTACTATCCCAGGTTGCTCCAAGCCCTGTCCAACCTGGCCTTCAACACTTCCAGGGATGGGGCAGCCACAGCTTCTCTGGCCAACCTGGGCCAGGGCCTCACCACCCTCACACCCAACAATTTTTTCCCAATATCCCATCTAACCCTGTCCTCTGGCAGTGGGAAACACTGTCACCTAGGCCCTTGTCCAAAGTCTGTCATCCAGATCTCCTGGAGCCCCTTTAGGCACTGGAAGGGGCTCTAAAATCTCCCTGGAGCCTTTTCTTCTCCAGATGAACACCCCCAGCTCTCCCAGCCTGTCTCTAGAGCAGCTGTACCTCCTTCTGCTGTTGGACCCCAGAGCTGGAGGCAGCACTGCAAGGTGGGGTCTGACCGAAGCAGGGCAGAAGGGGCAGAATTCCCCATTCCCCTGCTGCCCACACTGTGGGATCAGCCCAGGGCATGGAGGGTTTATGGGTCCCAGCACACACAGCCAAGGCATTTTCAGCTTCTCATCAACCAACCTCCCAAGTCCTTCTCCCCAGGGCTGCTCTCCAACCATTCTTCCTCAGCCTGTGTCTGAGCTGGGATTGCCCCAGCCCAGGGGCAGGACCTTGCCCTTAGCTATGCTGAGCTCCATGAGGTTTGCACAGCCCCACCTCTCCAGCCTATCCAGGTCCCTCTGCATGCCATCTCTTCCCTCCTGCATGTCTACCACACCACAGAGTTGGCATCAATCCCATTTGACAAAGAGTTAAAAAACAAATTTCTCCACTGATGCTAAAGCCAAAGGAGACCTACCCACATGTGTTCCCTCACTGGGGAAAATAATGAAGCACCAGCTCAGTTATGCAGTGTAACACAGAGGAATCCACATGGGAGAGGAGTCACTCATCCCTGTCCAGCAGAAAAGCTTCACAACTTGGGCCTTATTAGATATTGGATTATCCAAACACTGAAACCACATATCCTAAGCCGTCCTTGAAGTTATTTACTCCAGCAGCACAGCAACAGAAGTTGTAGGAAGGAAGTGCAGCTCTGTGCTATTGTATTTCCCATCCTAGCATGACTTAAAAATCGGTGACACTGTAGAGAGAAGCCTAAAGGTTTCTCAAGAACCAAAACTGTTGTGAGATAAGACAACTTGGACAAGTTTGGTGCAGACAGATTAGCAAACATCTGATGCATTCCTTGGATTAGAGAAACCAAAGACAATGTCCAGCAAGAAAACCAACAGTAAGCAAGGAGTGACAATCAGAGGATTCCTTGGTCCTTGAAACTGGAGGAGAAAGCTGTTTGTTCTACCCTCTCACACTCATCTAGACTTCAGAGTTAAGTTTAGCTCTTAAAACAAAGCAGAGATGCCACACGGGTACTTGCAAACATCTGTAGCCAAGGAAAGCACATCCTGATGATAATATTCCTCTGTCCTGCAACACACGGCCTTGGACTAATCCCAACTGGCAGATTCCTTCATGTCGAGCTGTAACACTTATTTCACAAGCACCGATCTCAGTGAGGAGAGAGACAAGACCTTTTTCCACCCTATTAGTTTTAATATCATCAAGTAAAACAAGAAGTGGAGGTTTGGTCCCATGAAGGACTTGCTTCCTAACAACAGGAGAAGTCAGAGATGCTACCAAGCCTCTTTCTGTCCTCTGAAAGGCACCAACCTCCCATCCAAATCCTTCCCCAACACCATATCTTCACTTAAATACAGGTTGAGCCTCTAAGAATCCCTTGCTGGAAACCTGCCTACCTCAACCACAAATCCCTTTTAGGTACTACCTTAAACTCTATTTCCAAGATTAATTACTCCATTACAGTGCCTGTTGCCCTTCCATGCCAACAACATAACCTTGAGAAAGCTGGAAAAACAAGCCCCATTCTTCTGCCTACAAGGCAATTCTTCCACAAGGAAAGATGGCACCACTTGATTGCATCTCTACACAACAGCCTGGTGCATCAAACATCATCTTTTGTGGTTTCAAACCCCAAAATGGCTCTGTATTCAGCCACAAAATACCCCTCCGAATCACTGCATGCGGAAGAAAATTCAGGCTATTTCTAGTTGAGTCTTCTCAGTCAGATTGTAATAACTGGCAGGTGGCACAAGGACGTTTAAGATTTTTCAGGAGAAATTCATGCCCTGAGAGTGCAGGTGTGAGGGGCAGTCACATTTGACACAACACCCCATTTTGGGTGGCCAGTAGCAACATCCAGCCAAGACCACAGGAGCATGGGAAATGCACAGCGATGCTCTGTGTCAGAGCAAAGGACTTGGAGACCGTTTCATGACCTGTGATATCATCAATGCAATGGTGCCGGACTGTTTTTCCCCACTTGACTGCACTTCTCCTGCTTCTGTGAGAATCTGTGCAGTCTCCTGGTCCCTGCAGCTAACAGAACAGAGCTCTGCAGCTTTGTGTCACACGGGGCAGCTCATCTCCTTCTTGAACCTGTGACCTTCAGGGCTCATTTGAGGTTAACCACCATCCCTGTTCACAGCAGTAGCACTGTGTCCCCAAATACATCATCCCATAAAAAGCAAAACTTGATACAATTTCAGCCAACTTGGACATGTACATCAAAAAGGTCTTTTTAACCTATATTCCATTTCCATCAATAGGTGAGAGAACAAGAACTGGAAAAATATTGTTTTGTCACAGAAACTGCCCAGATTTGATTCACGTTCACCTGGAGAAGAAAGTTTACGAGAGAAGGAAACTGAGGGCCATCTGACATCTGTCACCTCTTAAAGGAAATGTTAAAAATTGGATTTCCCAGCATCTCAAGACAATATTAAAATCGAAAATAAACTCTTAACCATGGTGACCTGGCCACTATCCTTCTGCAGGATGCGTCTCAGAACAAGGTGAAGCTGCACATGGAAAAGAGAAAAACTGACCTAAACATGGTCATGTTTGAGATGGATCATTGCTTGATCACCTCTATGAAGCAGCTGCCACCACCTTTTCAGGGGACTTTGCTTCACTACCTGCACACTCTGAAGTGATTTACAACCTCCAAGCATCTGCTGCTGCTTGAGGAAGAGATGACAACCACCATGTATTTGCCTGTAGAAATCGCTCACCATCACCTGCCAGCTGGCCAGGAAGCAGGTCAGACAGTCCCTGTCTGCAGTTGATTTCTCCTCTTCCCCAGGGCACAAGTGCAAATGCTGCACAGCACAACCTGGGACCTCTTACACCAAAGGATTTCTGACAGGAAACAGGAGACACCACTTCCAGGAGCCAGCAATTCTGGCTCCACACACATGACGATGCCCACATATTCTCTGACCACTCTTACACACTTGAATGCTGAGAAATGGAAGGATTATGAAGATTTTCCAGCACTTTCCAGGAATTATTCTGTGGATTACTGTGGTAAGTGCATGTTAGCATTGGGGTCTGGTTGTTTTAAGGAAAGATCAGTTATATGTACGACAGCTTCCGCAGTTCAGGTTCACATAAAAGAAAGTAGCATATACCTGAATCTTTGTGGCAGTCAGATACAAACCAAAGCAATTAAGCTTCAGTTTTCATGGTGGTGGTTTTGTTTCCCAGAAAAGCATCACAGAGACCAAGCATCCACATACAACTCAAAACCAGCTTTCCCAGCTCTGTTTAAACAACAGAGTTTGGATGCAAGTCAAAGCTCCATATGTACAGTACTTCAGAGACTCCTGGAATCATGGAATGGTTTGGGTTGGAAGGGACCTTAAAGCTCATCTTTTTCCCCTGCCATGGGCAGAGATGCCACTCATTAGGTCAGGCTGCTTCTGTATTTGATCTTACAGTTGCTCAGATACATGGGAAAATGTTTAATATTCAATCACCTGCAAGTGCTGATGGGAAAGGAGTTCAAGATGCCACTTCGAGTACCAGTCTCACATCCTACTATAAGAAAAGGACATTCAAGTTACCTCCTGCTTAAATGATAGCAAAATTTTGTAGTAGGCATCTAGAACATCTGAAAAACCACTAAATCAAAGTCTAACACGTACCAAAATCACTATGGATGATGATGGCTGGAGCATCCACACTGTGTCCTGAAGCATTTCCAGCATTGGGAAAGCCTTATTTCCAGCAGAAACACCTTTAACCTAAACCAGCACACACTTTGACCTCTGAAACCTTGAAACCAAACTCTGCTGAGTTGAACTTCTCTACCCAATCCATAGTTCTTGGGTACAGAGCTGTCACCAGTACCCCCAGTTAAAGACCAATGCATTTCCAATACACACCTCCATGTCCAAACTGCACAACAAGGGGAAGCACAATGGGAACAAGATATTCTTGTAGGGAAGGGAAATGGCAATTGATTTATCTTGTCTCTGCAGACCTGGACAAGAAAACAACAGACCCAAAAATCCAGGTTCCGGATCATTCAACCCCAGCAGAGGACTGACTCCCTGTGCAGTCTTGTCCCATGCAGAGTACTCCTGAAAGGACAGTGCTACACAAACCCCCAAAATGGGGATGTTTCAGAGACAAGAGCTGCTGGGACCTCCTCACAGTGCCCACAAGGACCACTCATCCCATGTCCCCCAGTAAAACATCCGGACACTCTTTTTCCCCAGCTGAGAAACTGAGGTAGGAGTTGGTTTCCCATGGAAATATGAAATAGAGCCAGTCTAGCAAAGCTAATAAGGAATGATCACAGAAGACCTAGAGATCCATAGCAGAATCCCCATGTTGGCATATCCACCAGGCAGACTTAACCCATACAGTGCTAATTTGCCCCAGGAACGCTAATTCTCCTAAAGACAGCCTGATCCCACCCCCGACTCCCAACAGGGTATTTATGGAAAGCCATGGAAAAGACCTCATAGCGTACCACAAAAATCAGGATCCATCGTTGCACGAATGGAACTGCCAGGCTTGCAGTGGGATTTTAGCAAGGAAATGGAAATCGTGCTGACACACAATTGTTCCGCCCCCCCATTCGCCTTCACACATTTCTCACAGGTCAATTTTAAAGAATTAAGTCTTGTTCAGTGAAACATCTGGTGGCTGTTGCTACAGGAAACCGACTATCTGCAACATTTGAGCAAAAATAATGAGTTACATAAAAGCCAGACTGCTTAAGCAAGGACAAGTGTTTTGCCAGTCTGTGAATCTCAAACCTTACATGAAACATTGTGTTTCATTTTTGGGTCAGAATACCACGAAGTGAACCTATAAACACAACCAAAGGCATAAAGATTCAAGTTTTCTCTAAGTTCATGAGTACATAATCATTGATGTATTGGAATTAAGCTTCTAGCCAGCAACTGTCCTAAAGATTTTCTATAAACAGCAGAGACAGATGAATTACAGCTTAAAAATGGACCAGTTCAGCTCTAGGCACTTTCAGATTTAGTTCAAGCCAGGACAAATTAAAGAATTAGAGAAGAGGGTTTTGGTCTATAACTCTTTTGAGTCAGGAGTTCTCCCATACCTCATGGAAGAGTATTTTCCATTAATGCTACAGATCCCCTTTTTCGCAGGTTTTGCCGGTATCTGGAGACCAACACCCACCAGTTAATGCTACACTGGGCTGAACAGGAGGAGTGATTTTGTGGGAGAAGCTGAGCAGGAGCTCTAACACATCACCATTTGCGTCCCCATGACCACCCAGAAGCCTTTAAGATCTTTGATGGGGGCTCTCCATCTCTCGGAGTCGCAGCATAGGAGGGGCAGTACTCCCGAGAACATCTCCATCAGGCAGCTCTAATATACTGGAATTGCACTTCACATGGTGTACCTTTCTACAAATAGATATTGCTGTTCTTTAGGAGAGCCTCAGTACTTCAATAATCCAGAAGCCTGATGGATGACTAATACAACCAGAAAGCTCCATGCACAGAAGGATATTTCAGCTTCCACACATCACCAGAGCTGCTCTTGGGATGCAGCCGGAGAACAGCAGAGGCACCTCTGGCTTTCAGTGCTTTCCCTGGTTCTGACATGGGCTCCGAGGCTGCAGCTGCTGCTCCTCTTGCTCATTTTTGCCATGCAGAAAAAAAAATTTGCTCCTAAAGTCAGATTCCTCAAGCTGGACATGGCTCATTGAGCACACTGAGGACACCACGAGCCAGCTCCTCACTTGTGGGGATAACACAGAAATGCAGGAGGGGAAGCACCTGGCACTGGCTCCACTGGAGCTGGGAAGGAGTCAGGCCAATGCACCTTGAGGATCCCAAGGCAGGGAACACACAGGTGAAGACACAAACAGACAAGTAATGGCAGGAGTCAGGGTGCTGCTCACAAGTGCAAGTCGTGGAACAGGAAAACCATTTTATATTCTCTAAATATGAAATTAAAATATACAAGAAGATAAAAGGCAGCAGAAACAAGATAGAAGCTTCACCCAAGTGAAAAACCAAACTACGATTTCAAACCTCATGGAAATAGGTTTATCTCATTCAAAAAAATTTCCCAAGATCCCAGACATTTTACAGGCAGGATACATTAAAACAAGGCAGTGACTTCAGTCCCAAAAGAAACCCTTCACATCATCACAGCAGCAAAGCTTAACACAGCAGGGGCTTATCTTTGAGAAAAAACAATGTGAAACAAGGCATAGGCAGAAGACAGTCTCTGCTGGACTCAGAGAAGATATTAAAGCACTGTACTGCACCAGCCTGAATTGCTCAAACGAAACACTTTTCAACAATTAATGACACTCCTACTACTGCCACCAAAAATAGACAAATTGGTTTTAGGGCATGAAGCTGCAAAAATAATTTGAGATACAATATCAAGCAAAACTGAAACCAGATTTCTCCTCCAGGCTGGAAGCTACTGAGCGCATGAAGCTGTTGTCCATCCAGCTGCCCCCTCTCAGCTGAAATTACCAAAAGGCAAGTGCTCATGAAGCTTTCTACAGAGAAAATTCTAACTGGAGATTACAATTTAGAAAGAATTTGTTCTGTCACATCATTTTGGCCAAAAATAGGAACAACGGATTCCCAAAGGATGCTGCACAATTATGGCCCTAAACAAAACTCCCCAAGGACTTAATCAGGATCACTTAGACCGCACAAAAAACCAGTTCATCACTATATAAATGCTTGTTTCAGAAGTCCAGAAAGGTAAATCTAGTGCCAGTTTCAGACTTTATGTACACCCAAAAACTTCTTGTGCCAAGAAGGGACTTGCACCCTCAAGGTCACCCCTCTCACTAAACCACAACACTTGCCAGTTTATTTTCAGGAAATCAAGGGATCTCTCTATGCTGGAGTCAGTCCAACACTTTCACCTACAAATGTTATTGCTTTTGACTTCTGGAGAGGAAAATTTTCCCAACAACTTCAGTTTTGAGTTTTCTGCTCATTCCATAGGTCAGTTGTTACTGAATAGGCAACCCAGCCCCTATTTTATTTGTCACACTGGAACAAACACTAACAGAGCACATCAACTCTCCTCTCAATAACAAACTTAAAGCAGTTTTAGAGAAGCTTCAGTTCACCACAAAAGACTCCGGACTCTCCCTAACTTTAATCCTGCCCAGTTTCCTTGTTGGAGCTATTTATCACTGACAAGCAGAATTGCAGTCACCTACTTCTCAGCTCAACATGTGTGTTTCTAAAAATAAAGCCAGGGAAAGGAAATCAGGGATGTAAGTTCCCAGAGAAGTTACTTCAGATGAAAAATGCTGAGAAAATTGAGAGGAAAAAAATATTAAAACGAATTTAAGGAGTAAGAATTGAATAAGTTGCATTCAGGTCTCTAACCATCCTTCCACAGGCATGGCAAGTATTTCACACACTCCAGTGAGAAGTTACTGGATTTTTAATGTCTTTCCTTATATACAGAATGGTTTGGGTTGGAAGAGACCTTAAAGCTCATCTCATTCCACTCCCTTGCCATGGGCTGGGACATCTTCCACTAGACTAGGTTGCTCCAATCCCCTTCCAACCTGGCCTTGAACACTTCCAGGGAGGGGACAGCCACAGCTGCTCTTGAAAACCTGTGCCAGGTTCTCCCCACTCTCACAGGGAAGGATTTCTTCCACATATCTCACCTAAACTTCCCCTCTGTCAGTTTGTATCCATTCCCCCTTGTCCTGTCACTACAGTTCCAGATGAACAGTCCCTTTACAGCTTCTCTGTAGCCCCTCCAGATCCTGAAAAGTGCTCTGAGTTCTCCATACAACCTTCTCTCCAGGCTCAACAGTCCAAGCTCTTTCAGTCTGTCTCCATAGGGGAGGTGCCTCTTATCAAATGTGGTTGGGTTCAGGTTTTTTAAGAAGGAATATTTGAGTTCCATGCAAAGACATTCCAGAACACCAAAGGCACGTGATACTCACCGCAGGATTTGTAACTTCTTAGGCTTGTTACCCAAAATCACAGGGCAGCGAGTGCCAGGGCACGGGAGCAGCAGAGCAGACAGGCAGGCATATCTGTACTGACCCTGGGGAGGAAGAAAAGACATTTAGAAAGTCTCCATGCAACAGTTCACACCAGCAACTTCAAATCTTGCTGCATTCTGCTTAAAAAACAAAAAGGCATTGTTTGTTTTCCGTTACATGTGGCAGCTCCCAAGTACCAGGAATGAAATGGAGCCAAACACCCCTACTTAGAGGAAAATCACAATGTCAGGGCAAACTCAGAGCTTTCCATGCAATAAATAATGAGAATTTTAGTTTAGAAGACAGTGTTTTCTTAAAATACAGATGTTTCTTGCTCTTTGGTAATTTGGGTTTTTTCTCCTTAGAAAATACCCTCCTGAGCACAGGGCCCAAACACCAGTTTTTGAAGGGGAGAGTCCAGGAAAACTCTTCCCCGAGTGACCAAAGTCACACTGTTCTGTTCCCCACTCAAAACTTGAGCACGTTAACCTCCTTCTGAAGAAAACACTTGGGTAGTTCTAACAAAAATAAGAATTTTAAAAAGCAGCTTTAAGTTCTGAGAAGCTCTGACCGTCAACTATAAAACAGGCTCTGCTGAAACACCACGGGAGACTCCCTTGCATGAGGTACTGACACAGGCTACAAGCAACCAGGTTCCCCAGTGCCCAACGGGCATGCCAAGTCCATGCTTAAGTTGGCGCTTCTATCCTTATGTTCCCAACTATTACAGCAAGGAGAGAAGTTTAAGGGTCCATATTAACATCTTAAACCTCTTTCTTGTTAAGCACATGGGGATACTGGAGAGCATTTTTGCTTTCTCTGACATCAAGAGTGGGACAGCCTGGAGCTGCCGTGGCCACGCTGCCCAGTGACACCGCTTTGACTGGACTACGCAGGAATTTGGTGTCCACCTCTGCCCTGTACTTTCAGAAGCTCGTGGTCAGTCCAGTCCAAGCCACATCCGTGCTCTCTCAATGTCATTCCCAGTTTCTGTCCTCTAGAAGCTTGGAGGATTGCTCAGTGGTGGTAGAGCAGACTTCAAAAGTCTCCAGGAGCTCCCAACAGCTATTATTAATCAATCTTCCTCTGCAATTATCCAACATCAGCTCCAGAATGAAGCCAACCTCATGGGTGAGGAACACACACCACCACTCCAGCTGTGAGTGACAACCATCCCTCTCAAATGAAAAGACATCAGGGAGCTAAATGAAGTCCTCAATATTAAGTTTATTGCAAAGCATTTAAGGCCAGCTTTTATTCTACTTGACACTAAAGTCATTCCAAGTTATTTGACCGGGTCAGATGCTGCAGCAAGGAAGAACCAGCCAAACTTGTATCAAACCAAGACCTACAAGAAAGGAAAACACAAGCACCTATTCCCAGGGAAGCAGGGACTGCAGCTTTGTTTAGTCACTTGTCATCCATTCCTGGGCAAAGAACAGAAGCATCCAATTACCATGACAGTCCACATATTTAAATGCTGAACACCCTTTCAGCTTTGCTGTCTTGCTGCTTTCAACACGCCCCATTAAACTTAGAAGGAAAGCCAAAAATTTTGCATAAAAATTCCAAATGGGGTTCATAGGCCGGAAAGTTACTCAGTTTCTTTACATCAATCCCAACCTCTTGTAAGAGGTGGTGACTTCAAACCAGGAAGCGAAACGGAAAACTATTTATAACCCACTCCGTGGTACAATGATTCACTTTAGGAATAAAGGTAAATAAATCATCTCGTGCTGTCCTAAGGTTCAGGTCTGAACCAGGGGTTAGGCATTATTCATGTTCTGCTTGAAGAACAAGATGACCAGCATGTTACAGAAGATCAAAGCGTAATGTGGAAAAACCCCCCATGCTGGTCAGGCTCTGCCACTGGCAGGGACAAGTGACAAAACCCACCTCATTCAAGACTTTTCTTAACAGAGCTTTTGACCTGCAGCACAGCAAACATGACTCCCATGTTTGCACAGACAAGACTCCAGCATCTTGAGAGCCCATGAGGGCTCAAAAGGCAGAGTTCAATGTCCATCCTTTCCCTGGCCATACATTCAGAAATCCTAACCCCATTAAATAAGACCTGGAAGGCAGGAACCATGTTTAGCTGCAAGCATGGCATAGAACAGAAAGGCACCTGGCAGCAGCAGAAAGCAATGGTTAACAACCAAGAATATGTGGACAGCCCGGTTGGAGTACCAGTTTATCCTGGTAACGAGCTCCAGCCTTTCTTTCTCCATAAAGCCCTGCTGCCCAAAGCCTAACATTATGAAAAACCCAGGGACCATGTCCCTGCGTGAAAGGAAGATTAAGGAAGAAAAAAGAATGACAGTGAAACCATGAACAGCAAGAGGGACCCTCTCTGGCTCTTGACAGATAATTAACTCTTTTTGTGCTTAATTAAACACCTCCAGACACAGAGCCCATTTCCTGAGACATTTCCTTGATGGCTCTAGTTAAGCCTTAGGTTTGGAGTTGCACAGCTCAGCTCGAAATCAACAGGCCTTGGCGTTGTAAGACCACACAGAAGTCATGTAGGATCCGAGGAGGAGGCTGCTTTGCTTCCTACCAGGCACTTCAGGAAGGAGAATTAGTTACTTTCCAGAGTGTCAAAGGCAGAAGGACACGAAGCATTCAGAGGTGTGGAGCTGGGCTCAGGTCCCATACCCCTGTATTCAGGACGTGCCCCTCTGTGTCACTTGACAGAACCGTAGCAAAGCCAACTATTCTCAGCGCACAACCAACAAGCAGCATCTTTGTCGGTCCCCAAAGGCCACTTCAGGAAGAAATTCTGTACTGTCAGGGTAGTGAGGCACTGGAACAGAGAGACTGTGGATTCTTCATCCCTGGAAGTGCTCAAAACCAGGTTGGACAGGGCTCTGGTCCAGTGGAAGGTGTCCCCGCCCATGGCAGGGGGGTGGAACGAGACAAGCTTTAAGGTCCCTTCCAACCCAATCATTATCTGAATATCAGAGAATCACAGAAGCACCATCACATTGGCTGAAGAAGTCTCACAGATCCCCTAAACCTCTTCCAGTTGTCAGTGGGAGAGAACAAGGCTCCACCAGAGGCTTTACACCCTACTAGATGTTTTCCAAACTACTTTTCAAAGCAAGGAGCAGATGAGAAGGTTGTTTCAGTTTCAGAGTAAAAACTAATGGCTCTGAAGGCAGCATGTGAAGAGCTGATCTTTGCTGCCTAGAGGATACAACCAGGTCTTTCATCTATCCGGGGGCTGGGAAATATGTGCCAGCCTGAACCAAGAGATGAGACTTTTGTGGCACAGCACTTCAAAGTTGGGGTATAGCACAGACACGTTTGGGCTCCCTGAGGAGGACTTTGCTTCTGCCACAGCAAGGAAGGTGACTTCACAAATCCACTCCTCCTCAGTTCTCTCAGGAAGCTGGTACACAGTTTTTGGACCTTTTGTACTTCAGCTCATTATTATTTTATTACCAGTTAGCAGCACAAAACTCTGGGTAACACCTAAAATGAGCTCCTCATCTTTAGGCTTAAGGTGTTTATACTCTTCTTAAATTAGAGCAAGAGAACAATATTAAAATTCCTGTCTAATGGACTCTCCCTACTCCAAAGAGTTCACACTATCCAGCATGGCAAAAAAGGTACAATGGCTCTCAATGGCATTAGATGATGGAACAAAACCTCAGGAGTGAACACAATGATCCAGGACTCACATCGAGCTTGGACAATGAGAATTTAGCTTAGCAGTGCACAGGATGTGTTCTCCAGAAACGAGGAACTTGAAAAGCAACACACCAGTCCTGGATCAAAGGATGTTCAGGTGAGCAGACCCTCAACTAAAGCAATCCACACCCAATATGGTGTGATTGCTCCGGCTGCCCTGTGAAGGGCCAGGAGCTGGACTTTGCTGATCCTTGTGGGTCTCTGCCAACTCTGCATATTCTATGAAGGACATTGAGTGCTGCCAGTTCTCCAGACTCATAGAAACTTTTTGTAGCCATGATAGTCCTTGGCTGCCTGAACAACATCATCTGAACCCGCCTCCTGTTAGCTCCACCTGATCCCCTCCGAATCTCAGGGCAGCAGAAGTGACTACCCTCCCACATCCACCACCGATGATTTTGTGACTGGACCCACACCACTGCTGACCCTTTAATATCAGCTGGATGTAAGTAACCACTTCTTGGCAGAAGGGAAAGACTGACACATGAACTTCAATTGCACAGACTAAGCAGCATTTTGCCAGGAATAAATCAGCAGTGTTATCTGCCAATTATCAGTAGATATCAAAACCAGCAGAGCAGCAGTGAAGCAGAAAGGACCCCGATGACACATTACGGTTGTCTGCTCTCAAAACATGGAAATTAGCAGGGTCAAAAGGGGAAAAGTCATACCTTATTGAGTAGATTTTGCAGTCTTTTTGCCAAAACCAAATAAATTCAACAGCTGGAGAAGAGTTGGACAGAAAGCCAGATGCCTTAACCACTGCACCTGAAGCAAAGCTCCTGCTTGGACTCAATAATTTGCAAATTCCTGAATATTGGGGTATACGCTGTGAATATACCCAAAAGCCAACATCTACACTCATTCTGCTCAGCTGGAGAAAAAGGAGAGGCAGCTTTTATCCCACACTGTACTTGGGCATTGTTCATAACAGCATTTATTAGCTGACACCTGAGTGAAAAAATGAAATTATAAAAACCTGCTGCTTGCAAACCCCATTTGACATCTCTGTTCCAATTCCCTCAACTCGGGAGTAGCCCACACATTTCCAGCACAGCAAGAGAATGCTGCAAGCAGGTCTAGATCTCAATCCTGCCTTCACAAAAGGAAAACAGCAAACATTTTGTGAAGTTACCTCGCGGCATATCCAACTGCCATCCCAGCATGGGATGGTTCGATATTCCCAGTAAGCACCAGAACTTGCATGTACCTCTAAGGCATTATAGGAGCCTGCATTTTGTTAACAGCAGAATATTGAAGATTTCAAATCTGATGCCAATGCTCTTTGGGATGAAAGGGGGCAGTTCAGATGGAGTCTCCTCTCAACATAGGAATGTCATGGAATGAAATTCTTTAAATCCTTTGACTCATCGGGAACAGAGTCCTGCTTATTCTAAATTAAATGTCGCTACATAATATGTTTTCCCTGACTGTGCTTCAGATATTCCCAGCACAGTGCTCGACTACGTGCTTTCAGCAGCAATCATTCCATATGATGTGGTCTGATGACATCTCAGCCTGGGAGCACAGAGATGTGACAGCTCCACTAAGGACACACACATTTTATCCTTTCCATGAGAGCCTCTGCTCCCCAAGCCCTGACCTGTCTGCTACAACCTCCAAAGCCTCAAACTCAAACAGGGAAAGCCCACCCAAAGAGTATTTTACTTTTCATTTTGAGATGATTTAACCTTTTCCTCCCAGCAGCTGCAGATACTGTGCAAGGAATGGTAGCCTGCAAGAAAGAGAACGTATGGCTCTGGGAAAAACAAGCACATATCTTATCATGAAACATCTGCTTTTTACTCTTTTTTAACTGCAAATAAAGTTTCCCTTTTGGCTTCCCATGAAACAAGAGCAGAGGGTACCCCATGACACAGGGCCCAGTGAGGGGCTGGGTGCCCCAAGCTCAGAGAGGGACAAATTGGAACATCCACCTTGACTAAATATTGAGTCATGAAAATATTTCAAAGTGGGATTTTGAACTCTCATTATTGTATCAAAAGAGGCTTTGAGGAACACTCTGATCACAACCTGCCCTAAGTGCCTCTGCATAGCACTCACTCCCCTTCATCTCCTTCTGAAACACACACAGTAAGTACCTAGCTCACACACTCCTATTACCATTATCACGGTGCACTTTGCTCATATTTTGTATTATTATTATTATTTTCTTTTTCTTCCAAGGATCCCTTTATGGGTTCCATGAGTCACAAAGTTAATATCCTTCTAGCATCTGCACAAGAAATATTCCCACTCCCAGTCCTTCTGGGAAGAGGGATAAACCCCTCCTAAGTAAAGTTTAAAGTCATGACAAATGGCATTTGTCGTCTTCGGCACAGCTGAGTTCACACTCCCAGGTGTCAATCCCAACCTGGACCGTCATGCAATAGTACTTTAAAAGAAAAATAAAAAAATTATCCCACATAATCTAGGGACTTTTCTTGCAAGATTCCTTTGATTCACATCTGAAGATGAGCTGCTTCAGTTCTTCACATGCTTTTGAAGGAAGCATAACCAAGCTCTGTTGGTGCACTTGCCACTCCCACCCTTTAGAGCAAAGATGATTTGCTCCAAGTTCCCCCTTTACATTGGTTTACTCAATCATTAACAGACTCTTGATTTAATGCTCTTTCGAACAGCTGGCTCAGCTGAGACTCCTCCTCAAGCCTAAGTACAAGCCACAAACCCAAATGCAGATATTTAAGATCCTTTTTCACTATCTGAGAGATTCAGAAAGCTTGTCATATGTTCAGGTGACACTACGGCTCTCTAAAGAAAGGAGGTGACGCTAAGTTAAGCTGACTAGTCTCCATTCCTCAGGGCCTCTGCTGCTCCTTAGGAGTTTTTGGAGACCTCAGGTTCTTTGCTGCTTCTGGATTTACCTCCTGGTTCTTCTCCGTGAGTGAACCCCTGAGCAATCCACACATGTCCCAAGAATTGGGAGGATGCCTGCAGTCTAGAACTGGCACCAGGATGAAACATCTCTGAAGAAAAACCTAAGTGTGTTCTCCATAATGTGGAGCAACTGAAAAACTGCAGCAACTCCCTGGAATTCCTGCTGGTTTCTCCCCTTAACAGACCCACTGGTGAGCAAGTCTAATGCACTACAGTAACAGGAGAAGACCAACCCAACAATACCTGGAGAGCTCTGTGCCAGGTTAGAGACTCAGGGCAGCTCAGGAACAGGTTTGACGAGCACCAGGAGCAGTATATGGGAAAGGCAGGACCAAAACCAACCCTTTTGGGCACAGCAGTTCCCTCTGTGGAGGTAACAAAAAAGCCTTCAAAGCCTTACAAGCTTTGAACACTCCACAACAGGGCATTTCAATCCCAGGCAAGGTATCAAAACACCAAGTTTCATGTTTAGGTACAAAACTACATGAACAGCTCCTCATCCGTGCTATTAAATATCGTTTTAATAGTCCAATTCCTGATTAAAACTAGATTTTTAGCAGGCACAAAGCGAGCTAAAAAAGCAACCCAGGGTTGGTCAGCCATGACATGAGCACAAGCAAAACAGCACCGGGGACGCACCGCAATCATCGTTACACAGACACTGCCTGTAATTAGTATGACACGGGGTAGGCCATTAACATGTGTAGCTTCACTCAGGGTTGTCCCTGCCCCGTTCCAGGCTATCAGCCCATTGCCTCCCGCAAGAAACGCCTGGCTCCCTGCTGGATCCCACACCAGAGAAGCTGAAGAGAGGCATTGTGATCACCTCCTCCCACTTTCTGCATAAAAAGGTGGAATTTCAAGAATTTTTCCCTTTTAAAGGGACCGAGAACTTCATGGTGAATTACTTTCTTCATCTCTTATTTCTAATTTTATTTCCCTCATTTCTGTTTCTACCTATCCCTCCTGAGCCACAGTATATTGTGTGTCACATCTCCTTTGAACCAGGCACAGCACAGGAGAGCTGGAGGTATGGACAGTGTGCTGGGAAACAGCTGGACATTGCCCCTCCTGGAAGAATCCCTAAGCCACCTTCCAGAGCTCTTCATAAACACCACCTCCCCAGGCTGCCCCAGGATTCTGGGAAGGCAGGAGGTTCTCAAGGTAGGATAACATCAAGAAAACATTTCTTGTGTCAATTCTGCCCATAATGATGGTGGATGATCCAGGCAGCAGCAAGGTTCTGCAGTCTGCTCCAGCATCCAGCACTGCTGGATTACAGATGTCAGCACAGATCTACTGCCCAGTCCCTACACCATTCATGTTATGGACCTGCTGACCCTGGGTTTGTCCAACCACTTTCTGAATGCAGCTAAACCAGCAGCTCCCACAAACTCCTACAACACGATCCAGAAGTTTGTTGCCCACTTTTTAAAGAAACCCTTCTGATCCCAAGAGTCTGAGGCATTTCAGACTCCCCAAGACAGGCAGCTGCTCCTCTGACTTCAACTCAACTTCTCTTCTCCATATGTTTTCCAACGCTGGTGAAGATGCAATAACCAGAACTGCACAAAGCAATAGATGTAGTCACACACTCACCCACTGCAATTCACTCAGCATATTACTCAATGACCCTAATCCTTCATCAGATTAATATTTCAGTCCTCCAAAAAAATAACACAATGTGTAGTACCTGTAGCAAGCAAGAGACCAGCATGCCAACAATAACCAAGTCGCTGCTGGGGAGATGAATCCTGGCAGCCCCAAGCTGTGTCCATGCCAACGAAAAGGGGTTTGCCCACTCACCTGCAAAAGAGTTTCTCTCCCAAGCCAAAGAAACCACACCACTCACTGCGCTCCTAAACACAGCATGGCAGACACCTGAAAATCCTGTTCGACTTCCCAGCAACAACTCTCTCCATTCAGCTGGCAGCGCACTACCAACTTCAGAGGAGTCTGGCATTTTTGGAGGGTGGCAGAAGAGCTCCAGAAGCCTGAGTACACACTGAAGGCATCTTTTTCGTTATGCTCGTAGGATGAATTATGTATTTAATTAGAAGCAGCTTCAATGAGAAGCTGCTAAAGCTGAACACGGAGGATAAGTCTCACTTCACACAAGAAGGCAAACCCACACAAGGAAGCAGATGCCAGAACTGGCCACCTCTGTGCACCGTCTCACACACACTGCAAACTTCTCCCAGAAGCTGGAGTAAAGTGCTATTTTGCACAGATAAGCTTAATGTTATCTTGAAGGCAAACATTACCCTTCCCACAGTTCAGAAATTGCATCTGTATGAAGCTTCTTTGATTCAACTTCCGCTTTCAAGCCCTAATCTCCAGCGTAGCTGTCAATTAGAGACCTTCATTACCAAGTAATCTGCGCTATGCACCACGTTGTGTCTGTCTTCTTTGAAGCCTTAATACCCACCGGTGAGGATGGCCTTGTACCAGTAGATCACTCGTGGACCTTTTGCACTGCATTCAGATCCAGAGTTAATTCCTGCCAACAGCAGCACTGGAGGCATCGGCCAATGACAAACACAAAAAGCTTTTTGGCGTCATTGAGCCTCAAAGCTCCGTCCACCACAGAAAAGCAGAATTTATGTGTTGATAGAGATACAAGTAGGAAAAGTCCTTGCAGCACAAGGTCATACTAAGCTTGCTAGAAGACTAAATTTAGCCACCTGTGCCTCAGGCAAGTCTGTTAGTTATGGAAGCTCAGATACTGGTGTGGAGCACTGGTCCCTGGATAAATCCCTCGGAAGACTCGACTCCATTTAATTGCAAATGATCTCGAAGCTATTAATGGGGAGCCCAATCTCAATCCATCAAAGAGGAGACGTCTTTGAATGCCACATAAACGTAGCACCAGGACACCGCAATCCTGTCAAGGCTGGTTTGCTCGAGTGGTGTACTTTACACTACTACGTTCAGTGTCAGAGTCAGCAGGAGGAGCTCAAGAAGATTTAACAGATGGGGTTTCAGCACAAATGTATTTTAGAACACCTCCTTAGCAAGCACATTTCCTACTTTAACACACCTGACGCTACAGTTCTAACAGCTACACAAGAGCAGATCGACGAGAACTCGGGGATTATTCCAAGCTTTTGTAAATGTTAGCAGAGACTGATCAAACAGTTTGTTAAGACAAGCTCTGGTTTACCAAAAAGTGTCACAGCAAACAGTTTTGTCAAACATTTAATTTTCCAAGCCAAAAAGGCAGTGGTGACTCAGCTTTTTTCATCTGTATTAGAGGTCTTAGGATCAGTATGAGCCACGAGCCCACGACAGGACCACAGCGCTCAGCTGAGATTCATCGTCCAGGATCGCTGCAAGAATCTACCCACAGGAAAAAACAAGTTAAAGAATCTGGTTTCAAGACACTGCTGAGGAGTATCTGCACTATCTGCCTCAGCCCTGCAGGCCTTCTGAAGATGCTCAGAGATGCTGAAGGACCTATTTTAGTGCCAGAAAACTAAATAGGAGCAACCACACAAAGCCAAGCTTACTAAGATGACTGCACCAAGTCCAACTAGGCACAAGGTTTCTCGTACTGAATGTTGAGTGTACATGGTCCAACGAGGCACCTGGAAGTCACAATCCATCTCCTCACGCCTCTGCAAACAGATGGTAACAAAGAAGGAAACATTCACTGCTGCTCTTACACCAAACCTGTCCCTGCAGTGACCCCAGCCAGGACGATGCCGAGACCCACAAGTCCGCCAGGCAAAACCCAGCTCTATGGCCACAGCAGCCAAGTTACCCCCAAACCCCTGTCTTCGATCACATTGTCTCCTTAACACTGAAGCACCAGAAAGAACAGAACAAGTGGTTCCAAAACATCCCGCTCCCAATCATAGATCTTGACAAGTGAAGGCACTCTGGCACACGCAGTAATTCCTAGCATTTAGAAATGATAAAAAACACTGAGTTCCAGCACTGTACCCAGTAAATCCAGACAACAACAAAGGGCTGTGAATTGCTTTGGAGCCTAATATGAGTTTTGGATGGTAACCACAGAAAAACAAGGATTTCAGCAGAGATATTCGCCCCACAGATGCAGAGTGCAGCCCAACGATGATTTACCAGCACTGATGTTGCATCTACCACGAGTCAAACTGAAGCCTCAGCGCTGCCAGCACTGCACAGACTCCTCAGAATGAGAAACTTGTCAAAACCCTTCCAAACAGAGGACAGCTGGGAAGCAGTTATCAGATGTCGAAGTGGCTACAGGTCTGATCTCAGCTGCAGGATGATCATTTGGAGAACCCGAGGGTCTCCAAATCATCCACCCCGGCACTGAAGCCAAGCCAGCTCAGCTAGTCCATGGCTTTCAAAATGGGAGTGCAACCACGGAAGCAAGCACTATTCATGGTGGGGAAGAATCATAAAATCACAGACTGATTTGGGTTGGAAGGGACCTTAAGGGCCATCTTGCCCCACTCCCTGCCATGGGCAGGGACACCTTCCACTGGACGAGGTTGCTCCAAGCCCTCTCTCACCTGGTCTTGGACACTTCCAAGAACCTCACTAGGCAGAGGATGTGCACACAGCAGGTATTTTGGGACCGTTTATTTCCATCTAAGAAGTTACTTAAAGCATTTGTTGGCCCAGTCCCTCCCTCCCAGCACAAACCAGAGTGTTATTGACCTGCTTGTGCAGCCCTGCCAAAAAGCAACAGCAGGAACGAGTCGGCATGAGCCTCCTAAAGGTGGGACCTTTGAAGTCTAACCTGGACTTGAAAAGAGACAACTACAAAGCCTGTGGCATCTGCTTCATTAAATAAGATGTTACATGTTCTTAAGTTTCATTTGCTCATTGAAACTTGGTCTTTTAAGATCTAGGAAATAAAAACAAGCTGTAGAAACTAGACTGGCCTAGTGCATTAGAAAGGAAGACAGTTATACAGTACCTAAGGACAGCCAGCTTAGCGAAAATATTTTGGCAACACAATGAAGCAGCTTGTACCAAACTTTCAAAGAGTTGAGCTCTTTCATGACACTTGCCAGAACTGCCACTGTCAATGAATAATATTACAAACCATATTTTAGAGGACCTCCTCTCATTTTTTTGAATAAACCTAAATAAGCATAAGAAAGATCTACAAGGAATTTTGAGTCACAGGAAATGAAAGTTTGAAAATCCAACAAGTGTGAGATGCTTGAAATTGCTACTCTTCCAAAACCCACCTAAGGAATTTTTCTCCAAGAGAATTAACAGTTGGACTCAATGATCTTAAAGGTCTTCCCAACTTAAACAACTCAGTGGTTCTATGGTCATTCATACACCCTTTCATCCCTTCTGCGAGCTCTCCATTAATATGAAGGACAAAAACCAACAGCATCTGAATCCATACTCTGACTTGTAACTCAGAAATGAATGTGCAAAGCCAAGGAACACTGAGTTTGGCTTATTTCTACAAACGAGATGTTACCTGTGCCAGGCCCTCACCACCCTCACAGCCAACAATTCCTTCCCAGTATCCCATGTAACCCTGCCCTCTGGCAGCGGGAAGCCATTCCCCCTTGGCCTGTCCCTCCAGGCCCTCGTCCAAAGTCCCTCTCCAGCTCTTTTGGAGCCCCTTTAGACACTGGAAGGGGCTCTCAGGTCTCCCTGGAGCTTCTCTTTTCCAGGCTGTACACCCCCAGCTCTCCCAGCCTGGCTCCAGAGCAGAGGGGCTCCAGCCCTCGGAGCAGCTCCGTGGCCTCCTCCGGACTTGCTCCAGCAGCTCCATGTCTTTCTGCTGTTGGACCCCAGAGCTGGAGGCAGCTCTGCAGGTGGGGTCTCACCTGAGGGGGCAGAATCCCCCCCTCCCCTACTGCCCAAGCTGTGGGATGAGCCCAGGACACAGGAAAGTTAAATCATGAACTGAAATCGCTGAGATGGAAGTGACCAGATTTTCCAACATAAAATAAATAGCTCCAAGGAACACTTCAGACAGGTTGGTTTCACAGAGTTCAAGCAGGTTTCTCCTACAACTTGATTTAACTACCTTCAGCACTGATGCACAGCGATTCCTTGTGGGCTGGGAAAAAGGAGTAGCTCTATAGGAAGCAGGAATTCCAGAGTTTTCTTAGCCTCATCACAAACTGCTGGAACTCGCCAGGCTTTATCACTAGACATTATAACACATATATAGGAAAGCAGCTACTCAGGATACTTAGTAAGTGATGTGACCCCCCCCAGTGTCACCCTCCAGCACAGCCAACTCCTCCTGGAGAACTACAGAAACTCAACGGCTTCAGGAAAAAAAATTGGGACTGCAGAGAACCTCCACTTCTTTGTAAACAGCCACAATTTTCCCAGCCTAAAGGAATGTCATAATATAATCATAAGGGGAAAAAAAAAAAAGGAGCAGGAGAGTAGAAGCAGAGAAGAAAACAGTTTTCCCATCCCCCCACTGAATATCCCCAATTTCTGCGTTAAATGATCGAAGTAGCAAATCCAAGCTATTCAATTGTCTTCCACAACACAGAAACTGTCAGGCTGATCTTCAGGGTGGAATTGCTGTCAACTCTTCAGGCTATTAAGCTGTTATCCGGAAGAGATTTGCTCACAGACGAGCAAACCAAGCCAGAAGATTCAGACAGGTAAGAGACAAGGATCCATTGCAGGAGACAGCCTGCTCTAAATGGATCTGACAGGAAGGAGGAACATATGAAAAGCCAGGAGAAAATGGTGGCCATCTCACCCTGATTGAGCTTCATTGCTGCTTTTGCCAATTTCTATGAAAAAAGTAGTCATTTAAAAGGTAGGGAGTGTCTACTGAACCAGAGAGCAAATGGGTAATTTAGCCAGGAGTTCAAATATCTCCTCCCTTTATTACAAAAGAAAGATCTGGAGGTTTCAATATGGATCACAGAGTAAAGTAGGTAAAACAATTCTGAGATTTTACCCTTCCATAGAGTCACAGAGTGGTTTGGATTGGAAGGGACATTAAAAAACAGCTTGTCCCACCCCCTGCCATGGGCAGTCACACCTTCCACCAGGTTGCTCCAAGCCCCTTCCAGCCTGGCCTTAAACACTTCCAGGGATGGGGCAGCCACAGTTCTCTGGCCAACTTGTGCCAGGGCCTCACCACCCTCACAGGGAACAATTTCTCCCCAATATCCCATCTATTCCTGCCCTCTGGCAGCGGGAAGCCATTTCCCCTTGGCCTGTGCCCTCCAGGCTCTTGTTCAAAGTACCCCTCCTGCTTTCTTGGAGCCCCTTTAGGCACTAGAAAGGGCTCTAAGGTCTCCCTGGAGCCTTCTCTTCTCCAGGCTGACCCTCCCAACTCAATGGAGTTGCCCTTCCATGGCAGAGCGGCTCCAGCCCTTGGACCATTTTTGTGGACCCCCTCCATCAGGTCCATGTCTTTCTTGCACTGAGTATCCCAGAGCTGGACACAGTGCTCCAGGTGGGGGTCTCATAAGAGTGGAATAGAGGGGGAGAATCCCATCCTTTGAGGTCCAATCTGTACATTCCACTGCCCTTTCTGCCTCTGAAGCTTTCAGCTGTCTCAGGTCAAGGTGACCACTGCCAAAGTTTCATCAAAAGCAGGAACTCTGCAGGACTCCAAAGGATGTGTCTGCAGGGAGTCCCTGTTTGTGCAGCAACGACTAAATAACATCGGGAAGGAGCCACTGCCCGAGGAGCCACTGCCTGTGGTCCACATAGGAATGGTCAGCAAAGGATGGGGAAGTTTCTGAATGCAAAATTTAGGCTGAGAACAGGAAGGCAACGACCAAGAGCTGCATGACAGCATCTCAAAGAACTGCCCTTACACTTGTGCTTGGATTCATCAGGAACTGGGAAGGTTTTGGGATGACCGGAAGCTTTTAAAAGAACAAGGACTGAATGGATAAATGGATCAGTCAAGATGGATGCAGAAGAGGAGCAGAGAAAGCCAGCAGTTCCAGAGGGGAATGTATCTGGAGGATGATGCAGCTTTGGGGGGAAAGAAGGTGATTCATAAGAACCTCATCTTCTCAAGAACTCCTACAGATGGGACAACAATTAGCCATGCAAAAATCCATAGCTAGAAAAAAAATCAATAGAGTACAAGTCAAATATCTGGTTTTAAAATGCTAACATGGATGTAGCAAGTTCATTCAAAACACTGTGGAGAGTAGTGTTGTGAAGAGACAAGCCAATGGAACATTTAAAGAACACAGGGACTAAGCAAACATTAGAGGACCTAAGCTGACACCACCATTTGAGTAACTTAGGGTTTCTCAGTCAGCAAGAAATCCCCTGTAAATCAGAATTCCAAGCTTAAACCAGAAAAATAGAGTCTCAGCCATCTCAGTGTCACAGCAGCTGTCACACTGTCACCAGCAGGCTGCACGAGCAGGAGACATGGCACTGAACAGGCTCCACGTCACCTATGTCACCAGTGCCAGTGTCAGATCAGTGTGAAATGCCAAGACCAAGTTCTTAAAGAGCATAAAGTGACTCCTCCCCAGCAATGGATGAGAGAAGCAGCAATTCATAGAACCATGGAATGGTTTGGGTTGAAAAGGACATTAAAGCTCATCTCGTCGCATCCTCCTGCCATAGACAGGGACACCTTCCACTAGACCAGGTTGCTCCAAGCTCTGTCCAACCTGGACTGAAACACTTCCCGGGATGGGGCAGCCACAGCTTCCCTGGGTAACCAGTGCCAGGGCCTCACCACCCTCAGAGTGAAGAATTTCTTCCTCATCTCTAATCTAAACTACTTCCTGCCTTCACCTTGGATGGCAGCTGGAATATTGGTGTGAGCCCTGTGGTGAGATTTGACTGTGCCACAGAAGTAATCAAAGCCAACAGATCCTGTACAGCAAAGCTAAGTGTCCCAGAAGGAAACAAAATCTAAATTTATATGGTTTTATTCAAAAAACAACAACAAGAAAAAAAGGTTAGAAATCACATAATTATTGGGTTAAACAATCAATGGACAGTGTCTCTCAAAAGTTAAAACTGTGTTTTACACCTGCAGTGCTGAGCTTGGCCACCTCCACTCTCCCTGCTTGACCCCAGAAGCCAAGTACACCAGGCTTTGGGTGGCAAATGACCACTAAGAGAAAGTGACAGCAACACCCTCCCTTTACACTCAAAGTCATGCAGGAGGAGGATGGGGAAGTGCCCCTTGGTTAAGGCTGGTACCTGAAGGACACTTGGCCCAGCTTTCACAGAACAATTCGGGCCATCTGGACAACCCCACACCAAGCAAACCAGAGCTGGTCTGAACTCGGCCTAAATGGCTGCATGGCTGATTATACCGTAAAAATGAAGTCATGTCTCAGGAGTCAGTTAGGGGCTGTTGTCTTCTTTTCCTTCTTCTTTATGCAGTGGATGGGCATGTGAAAAAGGGAAAGGCAGCTGACATGCTCCACTGAAAAAGAAAACACCAAGAATCCTACATAGCAGGATCCTTCAAAGCTCTTTGGAGAATAAAAGTCTAAAGGATAAAAGGAAAAATCCTTCATGTACATAAATAACTGGTAAAAAAGGGTAAGGAAGGGGGAAGAACACATCACTGGTTGGTTTTGCAGCAGAAGGGACTCGCCAAAGGATTCTGCTCAACGACACTGAGCTGTGCATTTACTAAGATGACAACATTTGCTACTCTGAATAATTCAAGATGATCAGTAAATAAGAGCCATGACTCCAAGGAATTGCAGTAAAATCTCGTGATGCGAGTGGGTGATACAATTCACAGCACAGCACATCAGGAACTACCACCCTAACTTTGACTTCAAAAAATATGACAGACTGAACTCAAGCCAACCCTGGGGAGCAGGACTAGAGACGAGTATTCCACAAAACCCATGGTTTTTAGATTACTAACAAACAAGCAGAAAGTCTGTAATTACAGAGACAATAATATAGGATAAAATACTTCTAAAACCTCTCAAGAGGCACCTGCACCATAAATATCACCCACTGAGCTGATCAGTACCTCTGCCAAACTCCCCTTTTCACCTGTGCTGCCCCTCCTGCCACACCTGTCTCAAGGAGGCTGGAGCAGGGCTGGCAATGACATGAAGAGGGAGAAGAAATGTGGAAGGGAAAGTCTAAATATATGAGGACAATTCAGCCAAAAGACCACCAGGAATAGAAGAAGTAGTTTCCTAAAATCATGAATATCATAAAAAAAAAAAAAAGTGTTCCTAAATTCAACACCTGCCTCAGGGAGGTCATGAACTGCTGGAGACAGAAAAATAAAGCTCTATTTCTCCAGATTAGATCTGTTGTGTTTGTGTTCTCCCCTCCCCAAGCATCTGTTCCTGGTTACCAATGAGCAGGATACCAGGCCAGATGGATTCCTGGTCTCATCTGGTAGCACTTTTTAAGGCATTACACAGGATTTCATCTGTTAACCTGAAAATACGCAGCAGCTGATTGCTTCCAAAGAGCTGGAAATTAGTTTAAAAACCACAAAAAAAGGGGCAGTGTCAGGGTAGGGAAGCAGCAAGTGGCTGGGGACTGGGATGGACTGAAGATCTTGCCCAGCTCACAACTCCCCTCGCAGTGGAGCTCTGAACCTGACCAAATATTTTCCAATAGTGACTCTGGAATAGCAAGTCAAGTTTGTCGATAGAGAACTGAAACAGCTTAAAAACTCCTATGGAAAAGCAAGATAGATGTGCTGGAATGAGGCAAGGTCACACACTTCAAACTTCACAAGAAATGATACTATGAACTGGAAAGCTCTTTAATCCAAGGAAAAAAAGAGAGAGAGACAGAGGGTATTAACTTGTCACCACGACCTGTGAGCCACCAGACTCAGACATGAAGGATACAGGCACAAAGGAATTCCCAACACACGGCACGGCATCCCAGAGAGACCTCCCCTTCCATTCCGGGCCCTGCTCCGCTCAGGGATTAGCTTTGAGCAAACACATGCAGGGAGGAGATTGACCGAAAACGTGGAACAGAGCGACTGCAAGGGTGGTGTGTGTGGCTTGGAAATAAGGAGCCAAGAGTTGAGCCAAGGTTCTGAAAGCACCAGCAGAGAGAGGAGCTGATTTTAGGAAGCAACACTGTCACAAACGCAGACAGGTACATACCAGCCACAGATTGTGAGAATCTGGAGTGAGTTTCCAGCCATTGTGGCCAGATAACAGAACTTTCCACACATAAAACACAGCAAGAAGCCCAAATTGGCCCAAACCTGCAAGGACTTTTGGCCAGAAGTTGAAAACACGCAGTTACAGACGTGCAAGAGAAAGCAGAGAGCTGAGCCTCCTTTTCCTCACCACCCAAAAGCTCTTAAAAAAATAAAAGAGGCACCAGCCAAGTCCAGAAAAAGCAATTTCAGGGCAGACACTGTTTGAAGAAACACTTGTATTCAAAGTTTAGGTCCTTACACAGTGTGTGAGCATAAAGCCCGATTTTATCAATTTCAGTGGAGTCAGCAAGATTTTTGCCAAAAGGCTGGAATATCAGCAATGCTGGGATGCTGCTACTTCAACATGGAGAGCAGAGATTTCCCTGGCTGGCTCTCACCTCCATCCTCCCTGCTTCCTAAGCACATCCATGGGTTTCTTTAACTGAGAATAATTTTTTTTCTACACACCACAATATTCAAATTCTTTTCTTATCTGGGCCCAACTTGCCACTGGTCACCTTCCCTGTCCAACAACTCCTGCTAATATTTATCATTGGTGGCATCTCCAGCTCACCCCTGACTCCAAGAGCTCCAGTGTGAACCCAGCTTCACGAGGAGACAACCACTGTGTGCATCTCTCTACAACAGCAACCTCATGAAACCCAAATTCTTCCATCAATAACACTTTACCACCTCAGCAGCACTTCCAAAACTTCAGCCACTTGCAAGCAGCAAGGAATCCTTCACGGATTTTGCTGCCTGAATCTCCCCAAACTCTAACTCAAAGGCACTCTCTGTATTTTTTGGAATGTGTCTGTGGGAAACTGCTGCTAATATCTGACAAGAGCTTCTCTTTGATAAGGGCAAACAGGAACAAAGCTCATCATTCCCAGTTCACCCCATCCTCTCCCAGAAGAGACCAAGTTACCAACACGGCATTGAACCAAGGATACAGAGATGGTTTAGTTGGGTAAATCACAGCGAACAGCTACGGAGCTGAAAGAAGGAAACGGCAAGTCCTGAAGAACTTGGGGAGTGGCAGCACAAGCTGGTTACACACAGGCATTAGGTCACTGATAAAAAAAAATAAATAATCAAGTTTGAGGTCACACCCATGACAGTGGGACTTCAAGCAGGTCACCGTGAGCCTGGCAGTGAGAAACAGGGAAAGGTGGAAAACTCCACATGAAGTTGGGACACAGGAGGCAGCTTGACAGACCGCAAGCTTGGAGTCTGCTCACGATGCTTCCTATGAGCTGAATAGTCAGTGTTGAGAAAGGCCAAAGAGGATGGCCAGCAGCAGAAAAACACTGGGAAGGTAAGAGTCAGCCTCATGAGCCAGGTTGTGCTGGTTGCCCCATCCGTGGAAGTGTTGAAGGCCAGGTTCGATGGGGCTTGGAGCAACCTGGTCTAGTAGAAGGTGTCCCTGCCTATGGCACAGGGGTGGAATGAGATGGGCTTTAAGGTCCCTTTCAATCCAAACCATCCTGTGATTCCATGATTTGGACAAGACAGCTAAGCCCAACCCTCGGAGCTCCACACTGTGTCAAGCATCACATGGAAATACAAACTTCCCAGGTGTAGGGGGCACATACAACTTCTTCACACAAATAAGTCGCCGATACGCTTCCAGTTACACAGAGCACTTCACTTCCTCACACTGGGCACACCACAAGGTTCAGGAGTTCCCAAAGCACCTCCAGCTCCTCCCGCGGCAGGTCCCTGCCCCGCACTCCCGGCAGAGCCCCCCAGCCCCCAAGGGAGGGCTGCCAGACTCGCCCCATCCCAAATTCCCCCTTTGCATCCCCTGGCCGGCGCCAGCGCACAGACCCCGAACGCGCCCCGCTCCCCCTCGCCCACGCCCCGGGGGAAGCCGCGACCCCCGAGGGCCTCTGCCCTGCCCGGGGTCCCTCGGGCCGCTCCACGGCGGCTCCTCCGCCCAGCCGGAGCCGCTCCCGCCGCACCGGGAGAGCTGGAGAGGCGAGCCCGGCGAAGCCTCTGCCGCGGGAGGCTGGCCGGCCGGGCCACGGCGGACCGATCGCCGGGACCCCGCGGCGCCGCGACCCCTCGCCCGTACCTGCTCCGGCGCTGCGCTCCCGGGCGGGGCGGGGCGGGCCGGGCCGGGCTGCGCTGGGCCGGGGCCGCCACCGCTCTCCCCGCGCCCGCCGCGGCTCCTCCCTCGGCCGCGCTCGACGGGCACGGCCCGACCCGGCAGCGCTCGGCGCCGGCGCCGCCCCGCGCGGCTCCGCCCTGAGCCCGCGCGGCTTCCGGGGCACCGCGGCCGCCTGGAGACCGCGTGGCGTTGCCAGGGGGAGGCGGCGGGCACCGCGGATCGCATCAGCACCACCGGCGCTCAGCACAGACCTGGGCGTAGCATCCTGCGGGGCTCAGCGCGGCGTCAGCCAGGGCTCAGCGTCCACCGGGGCTCAGCTCAGCGCTCGCCGGGGCTCGGCACGAACCTGGGCTCGGCATCCTGCGGGGCTCAGCACCCGTTGGGGCTCAGCATCTGCGTGGGCTCAGCTCAGCACCATCTGGGGCTCAGCATTCTCCTGGGCTCTGAATCCTCCTGGACTCAGCACCCACCGGGGCTCAGCATCCTCCTGGGCTCAGCTCGGCACCTCCCTGAGCTCAGCACATACCTTGGCTCGTCACCTGCCACACCGCAGCCTCGGTCCCCTGGTCCTTTTTGGGAGAAAGAACATTCCTCCTGAAACACCTCGCACCTCAAAAATCTCCAGGTTTCCAAGCTTTTAGTAGGAAATATGATGAAGAATATTTGCTGTGAGGGTGGTGAGGCCCTGGCACAGGTTGCCCAGAGAAGCTGGGGCTGCCCCATCCCTGGAAGTGTCCAAGGCCATGTTGGATGGGGCTTGGAGCAACCTGGTCTAATGGAAGGTGTCCCTGCCCATGGCACAAGGGTGGAACGAGCATCTCATGTTCCTGTGGCCAAGCTTGGAAATTTTCCCCTGGTACCATAATTAACCTGAAAACAAAGCCCAGTTCCAATAAAATTGGTACTATTTCACTTTAGCTTTTTTGCTCTTTTTAAAAAAACATTTATGTACAATCGGCCAACTCGGGTATAGGTTTAATAAAGGATTAATATTAATTTTTAAACCCCTTAAGTTTTCAATATGAATATCAAAATTAGAATGTCTCAATCCAGTCTGTCCCGGCAGCATCATATCGAACACCACCCTGAGCCTCTGTTCCAGGATAAGCTTATTTTGCTTATTCTTTGTGATATTATTCATGGAAATTAATAATAATGTGGATATCACAACATTCCCCCACCTCTGATCAAAGGGAGAGGCACTTTTGTGATTCAGCTCCCATTTTTTCTGCTCTGAACCATCTGGGCTCTCCAAAGGAGCATCTTAATTCTGAAAAATTATTTACCATCAATTTTAGTCCAGGTAATTCTTTTGCTAAGTCCTATTAAACATGTGGATTCTCATTAGCCCTGTGCTAATCCCTTGGGAGTTTATCCGAAGACTGGCCTGCGTGTGGAATGACACATGAAGGGAGCTCAAAGCTGACCCCAAAACGTCTTGGATTGGGTTAGGCCACCCCAACCGAGGTTTTACTCAGCTCCTCATCCCCGACCAAAGATAGGTGAGAATTCAGACCAATTCCCAAGCGCCTTATTAGGAACAGAAATGAAACATCCTGCTTTTCTTCTTGCAACTGCTGCAGCGTCTCCGGTCGGGATGAAGCAGCTCGTGGCCGGCTGGAGCTGGTGAGCAGGACAATCCCCCTTTGTCCAGAGCAGCAGGAAGGACAATGAAGCTCCTGTTGAGGATCAGGCACAGGGAGGCACCACCCCAACATGACAGCGTGGGCAGGGGGACCCTGCAGACACAGATCTTGGATCCCTCTGGGTAACATGCAAAGAGGGAAAAATCAAAGCCCAAGGAAATACAAAGATTAAAAGGACATTTTTTGGCAGAGGAGTGAGAGCAGAAAAGCAACCACATAGAGCAAGAAGGTACCAGGGTCTCATCCTCTCTCCTGATGGAAACAGCCCTGTAATCACTCAATCCAACACAGGACTACACATGACCAGGCTTGGAATTTACCAAAATTAATAGTACTCTGGTGTGAGAGGGATTCCGGTGTGACTCCCTTAGTATAAGCAGACAGCACCTGAACACAGGCTCACGGAGTCCACAGCAGGGAGGCTTCATTCTGAGGAGTGGGAAGCGAAAAATCACAAATACAAATTGGACATTTTCTTTTAGGAAAAGCCTTGGAAGTCAGAAAAAGCAATGCAAACCCCTCACATGGGGGATGAGGCACCCATTTGGTGCTGGATTTCCTCTAGCAGGGTGAGAGGTCAGCAGCTGCCGGGCCGGCCCACTCCCCTCCGTCTGCTTCCCCACGGCTTGGACATCTGCTGTCCCCGCCGCCCAGCTGCCCCCTGCACCGCTCCAGCAGGAGCAGATCCCTCCTTCCAGCTACATCCAACAGAAATGTGCCGTCTGGCCTGGTTTGGACACGAGGAGAGAAGGGGGCTGCTGGGAAAAGCTAAAACCACTCTAGAGCAACAGCAATTTGTGATTATCTCTACTTGGAAAAGCCTTAGGCTGTAGGGATGGGAAAGAATGGCATCTGTCCCATCACTCTCTCTTGCCCAGACAAAGATGATTTTGCCCCCTAAGCTTTAAAATTCAACATACTAGACCCTCAGGAATTCCTATTTCCTAAACACTTCCATCTCATCTCCTAAACACTTTGTGTGCTCACTTTGCAGCTGCTTTTGGAGCATCCATGAGCTCCTGCAGAAACATACATCCAGTTGTGCCAGCAGTGAACCTCTGAGCTCCCCTTTGTGATGTAGGTACATCCAACACTCCCCAGGAAAAGACTGGATGTGCTCAGCCTGGGTCAAAAGGACCTTCAAGCATGGGCAGGGGGCTCAGCTGAGGACAGTTTATTGCTCATTAGTGCTCTCAAGGCTGCAACATTCTCAAGGTCAGAGGTCAAATAAGTAATTTGGAATATTTACAGAAAAATCCATGTGTTGGGATGGGAATAAAATCTACGGGGGGAGCAGGTTCCCCTCACTGCCCACTCCTGTCCCTCAGCACTGCTGGGTTTGAGCAGGATACAGGGACTCAGCCACTGACACGGTGGGTGATTTTGCTGATGCCACTTCCTTACCTGGTGAGATAGCACAGACTCTCAGGAAATGAGCAATTCCAGTCCGTCATCCATACATTTATAAATTCCCTGCACATTGCCTAAGTAAACAAACTGGCACAGCCTTGCTATGGTCCCTGGCACAGCCCATGTTTGGAGCTGCAGAGGCTACTGACATCTATAGTCAGCCCGGGGTATTGATGCTTAAAAGTATCGGAATCAGACTGGTTTGGATTGAAAGGGACATTAAAGCTCATCCTGTTCCACCTCCTGCCATGGACAGGGACACCTTCCACTAGACCAGGCTGCTCCAAGCCCCGTCCAGCCTGGCCTTGAACACTTCCAGGGATGGGGCAGCCCCAGCTTCTCTGGGCAACCTGTGCCAGGGCCTCACCACCCTCCCAGCCAAGAATTCCTTCTCAACATTCCATCTAACCCTGCACTCTGGAACAAGATGATCTTTAAGGTCCCTTCCAACCCAAATTATTCTGGGATTCTATGATTCAGGTCTCCACCAGCTATTGCTCCTTGACCTGGGAGAGCAGCCTTGATATAACTGTCACAAGCAGCTCATCATCCTTCTCCCCTCCCCACCTTGACATTTCACAGCCCTCCCGGGGCACTAAACACGGATAACCCCAGAGTGGAGTCAGGGGACGAGCAGATCTGATCAGAACCCAACAGTTTTGTCTGTTTCCCAGGCAGTTTCAGAGGAGAAATGGAGACTGAGGATACAGCTAATTTGGTAGGTGAAATGGCCAAAGGAAGAGCTGCCCACGGTGCTGCTGCAGCTGCGGGACCTGCCACTGGGATGATGTTTTGTGTCATGTCAGGGTAGAGAAGTCTGTGGTTTGTACAGCATGTTACCATGAGCTTATTCCCCTTAACTGACAAAATTTCCAAAAATTTCTATTAAAGAGAAATCATCACTTGCTATTTCTCATTTAACCAACTCAAACTGCTTTTCTGTGACATCCCTCCTTTTTATCTGTGGACTTTTTAGGAAGAGGCTTTGACAGCAGTCACCACTTTCCACACCATAACCACACCAGGCTGACCTGCTAGAGCTGCCACTAAGTTCCCCTCATGTGCTAAATTTAAATTTAAATCTCTTAAATTCCCCTTTTCATCCACTCAACGCTACTCTGATCATTTGTGGAGCTTCTTAGGAAGAGGAGAAGCAGAATTCTCAAGATTAAGACCCATCACAAGAACCCACTCACTTTTTTCCTATAAATTATCCCAAAAGCTGTGTGGGAGCCTTAGGCACTTCACAGTAACAAGTTTAATTTAGTTTTAGCCTTTTATTGTTCTCCAGGCTTTTGGGGTTTTCATCCTTTAGAACGATCCAGTTTGTTTTACTTAAACTCCACGTCCAATCATAGCAAGTGCCAGCTACCCGTCCACCTCATTGGGGTCTTTCCAAATCCTGTTTCCCATCTTTGGACAAAAAATATCTTTATTAAAGGTTTTTTCAATAAAGACTCGACAGGGGTGTGTGCTCAGAAGGCTTCAGTGTATTAAAAAAAAACCAACAGAATCTGCTTTCTAGAAACGGAACAAACATGGCCATGCAAGTCCTGGACAAGCACAAGGCAATCTGAAGATGAAAGATAAAAGCTGCCTGACACGCAGGAGGCAGCAAGGAACTCAAGGAAATCCAGATAAAAACTAAACCAATGATTTACACTGAATGCTAAGTGCCAAAATGTATAAATTAATTAATTTCTCCACAGTGTTCCTGCTGTCTCTCAGACTTTTAGTCCTGTACAACAGCTGAATGTAAGCAATAACAAATTATAAAAAACTATAAAAGTGTACAAAAACCAGCTCAAGTAGGAGGAGCAGTTAATCATGAAAACTGAGGTCGGATCATGTCTACTCCTCCTCAGAGGACTCTCCATCTTCGGCAGGATCTGGTGGCAGGGGCCGAGCTCTGTAAGAAGCATTTCAAAGGCATTAACAGCACCCAATCAAAGGTTTGAAAGGCCAACAAAGCCCTTTTCCCAGAGCCTGAGTGACCTAAATGACATTAATTAGCCCGAGACAGCACCTTCAGGCATCAGGACTGACAGAAGCTGCTTTATCTCGAGGGTTACGAGTCCAGATGGATCAGCACAGACTTTCCTTTCAAATGGGAAAGAAAATATCCCACACCAAAACATCCCTGGATGGTCTCTGTGTGTCCCTGACCCGGAGGGCCACACGCAGGTTCCACACCTTTGTTTGGAAGCTGCATAACTCCTGTTTTATACCCGAGTTTCAACCTAATTTACTGACCAAAGAGGTTGTGCAGTTGAGCAAGTACAGCTCTTGTTTCTTCCAGAACACACTGGGAAGCTGCACGTTGTTTTGTATAGGGACAGTCTGTGTTCTCACCACATTTTCTGTTTCACCAAGAGGTAGGATGCACTTAAAAGCTTTTGTTTGCCTGTCCTGCAGGACAATTCCAGGCTGATTCCTATGGGGCCCCCCAGGCAATTTAGGAATTTCCATTTGGTGAAAAAATGAAGGTTCAACAGAGAATTGGAAACAGAGTGTCTGTAAGACAGTGTTTTATACTGCCATGTTTTCAGTCAGTATGGCAGGATACAAGTTAATTTTTGAGGTTTCAGCTTGGAAAAGCAATTCTCTGGCACATGGAGGTGGCTTTAGTGCTATTCTAAGCTTTTCCGAAACATCGCTGTGCTCTGTAGGCACGTGAAGTTAAGTCTGAGCACTGAGAACTTGCCTAAGCTACCAGTTACCCCACTCATATCACCCTCGAGGTCCCTGGAGACAGATGTCGCACTTAGCCAGACTGTGCTGGAAACTAGGATACAGAGGCTTGGAGTTTGGAAAGTTTGTCAAGTTTTCAGCAGTCGCCTGCTCCTTCACAAATTGTAGTGTCACAGCAGGCAGGGAGAAACACTAACCACAACTTGTTTCATCCAAGGACACCAATACCCCCCTCTCAGGCCCCCAGGAATGTTGCTCTCGGGATTATTTGCAAGTGCCAGGGTTTTGCTGTTTGATATCACAGCCCAGACCACTCTCTGGTATTAGAGCAGCATCACAGAGCCCCAGCTGGCCCATGACAGCTCTGCAGGTGGTTTTTGGTCTCTGCCACACTCCAGGGAGCCTCCGTTGGTTTTTTTTTTTAAAGGAAGCGAACGTTAAGTTCAAATTTAGCAGAACCAACCCCCAAAACTCCCCAAGCATACAAAAACTGCCCGTCCACGTTGTGCTTTGCTTCTTCCCGTTACCCCACGGGGCGACATTTCTGCACCTCCTCCTCCCCTCTAATTGTAGGGATTTGTGCCTCCCCCCACACCCACCCTAAGCCGCTGCTCCCGGGCACGGCTCCGTCGGGGGCCCGGTTCTCCTTGGGCGGGAGCTGCAGGAACTCGCCGATGCTTCTCTGCCAGGCGGGGACCGGCCGCACACACACCGGGTTCAGCCCCACGGGGCGCCGGTCACCTGCGGGGAGGGGGTCAGACACCGTGATGGGAGGGACGGGGGAGGGAGGGAAGCAGGAAAAGAAGGAAGCAAGGAGGGAGGGAGAGAAGGAGGGAGGGAAGCAAGGAAAGGAGAGAGGGAGAAAGGAGGGAAGAAAAGTGGGAGGACGAGAGGGAGGGAAGGAGGGAGGAAAGAAGGCGGGAAAAAGAAGAGGAGAGGG
>JAWWLV010000018.1:18059267-18081244 GCA_035041135.1 Platyrinchus mystaceus | reverse complement strand
AGAGAGTGAGGGAGGGAGGGAGGGAGGGAGGGAGGGAGGGAGGGAGAGAGTGAGGGAGGGAGGGAGGGAGGAAAGGGAAGGGAAGGGGACGGAAAGGAAAAGGAAAGGAAAAGCGGCTCACCTTTCCTGGCGGGCGGCGGCGGTCCCGCGTTGAGGCTGGCGGGGCCCAGCGCCTTCCGGGGAGCGCGGGCGCCCAGCACTGAGGGGAGAGCGGGCGGTCAGCGGCGGCAATCGGTACCCGGCCCCTCTCTTCCCCTGTCCCGTCCCGTCCCGTCCCGTCCCGTTCCATCCCCCGTCCCGCACCCTTGCGGAAGGCGCCACCGCGCTGGTCCGCCTTGGTCCGCACCATCCCGGCACTGCACGGCCCCGCCCCGGCCCCGCCGCGCCCTCAGCCGCCAATGGCAGCGCGGGAGCCGCCCCGCTTCCCGCGGACACGCGCGGCCCGGGACCCGCGTCCCACATGGGATATTGGGAAGGAATTCTTTCCTGTGAAGCGGTGAGGCATTGTCACAGGTTGCCCAGAGAAGCTGTGGCTGCCCCATCGCTGAAAGTGTCCAAGGCCAGGTTGAACGCGGCTTGGAGCAACCTGGTCTAGTGGAAGGTGTCCCTGCCCATGGCAGGCAGTGGGACTGGATGATCCCTTGGGTCCCTTCCCACCCAAACCATTCCTGGACTCTATGAACGGGCCCGGAACGGTCGCGCCGCGGGCGCGTTGCCGGGGGGAAGGGAAGCGGAGGGTGCCGGGCGGTGCGCTGCCGTTTCCCGCCCCCCGCGGAAGATGGCGGCGTCCAGCGAGCTCTTGGCCTGGTGCGTCCAACACCTGCGGTGTGACTTCGGGCTGGACGTGGGCGAGGAGGTGGTGAGGTGAGCGCGTCCGGGACCCCCCTGCCACTCGACACCCCTCCGGGTTCCAACGTGGAGGGAGCGGGGTGTGTCAGAGCGGCATTCGGGGGTTTGTGCCCAGGGTTGTCTGTCGGATGGGGACACTGGGGGGCGGGAGGTGGCGGGGAGGGGTCTGTGGGGTCACAGAATCACGCACTTAAAGCCCTTTGTTTGCTTGTCCTCTAGGACAATACCGGGCTGATTCTAATGGAGGCACCCCCCGGCAGTTTAGGAATATCTGTATTTGGTGGGAAAATGGAGGTTCGGCAGAGAATTCTCTATTGAAAACAGTGTCTGTAAGACAGCATTTTATACTGCCAACTTTTCAGTCCACAGGGCAGCCTACAAGTTTATCATTGAGGTTTCATCTTGGAAAAGCAATTCAGTTGCTAGCACGTGGAAGTCACCAGTGCTCCCCTAAGCTTTTCTAGAACATCACTAACAAAGTCTGAGCACTGAAAAGTTGCCTGAACTACCAATTACTCCCACCCATTTTCAGAAACCCCCCTGAGGTCCTTGGAGACAGATGCTGCACTTTGCCAGACTTTTCTGGGAACATTATTTCCATGAGGATACAGAGGTTTGGAGACACACTGGAACTCTTTAGCAGTTGCCTGCTACTTCACAAACTGGTTTGGGTTGGGAGGGACCTTAAAGCTGATCGCATTCCAACCCCTGCCAGGGTCTTACTACAGTCTCCACAAACCTGGTCTGAAAAGGAGAGATAAATGACACACCTGGGCCATTAAACTCTTGGATCAGAGCTGGAACAGCAGCCCCTTACCCACGTTTGTCCACTTGCCCCCTCTCAGGTACATCCTGTCCATAACCAACGAGGACGAGATCCAGGAGTACGTCATCGACCTCCTCCAGGGCACCGATGGGAAGAAGAGCTGGTTTGTGGAAGAGCTACTTTCCAGGTGGAGGAAATCCTCCCAACTGCCCTCTAAACCTTTCCCAGCATATCGGAAGAAGGACGGTGAGTGCCACAGGGAAGAAGGAATCAAAGTCTCCAATAAGCTTGTTTGGGTTGTTGTGTTTTTGTTATAAAGAGTCATATGTCATGAACCCCTGCATGGATAATGATCTCATTCCTGATCATGGGGACAGGTTGAAGCCCATTTTTAGTCACCAAGTAGAGTCCGAGGACATTTTTCCCTTGCTGGTGCTCACCCAGCCTCTCTGTGCTTGCACACACTTCCAGAGGCTTCGGAAGTGCCACGGGCCGGAGACCAAGGGAAGAAAGGGAAACGCAAAGGCAGGAACAAACAGGAGACGCCAGCGTACACCGAGCCCAACACACACGTGGAGGAGGTGAAAACCCCCCTGGACCTGGCCAAGGTGAGCCTGGTGGGGAGACTGGGGTGGTTTGATGTCACTGGGCAGGCTTGGAACCTGAGGTGTGGGAAGAGGAATATCAAACACCAGTAAAGGTGGGATTGGAATGTGGAAATGAGCATTCAGGACATGTGGGGCTGGCATGCCCAGGTGAGCAATAGCACCTGACTTGTGCCAACCACAGTGTGGCCACAGGCCCAGGGCAGTGACTGTCCCCCTGTGCTGGGCACTGCTGAGGCCACACCTCAAATCCTGGGGTCAGTTCTGGGCCCCACACTCCAAGAAAGACATTGAGGGGCTGGAGCATGTCCAGAAAAGGGAACGGAGCTGGGGAAGGGTCTGGAGTACCAGGAGTAGCTGGGGGGGCTCAGCCTGGAGAAAAGGAGGCTCAGGGGGGACCTTCTGGCTTTCTCCAGCTCCTTGACAGGAGAGTGGAGCCAGGTGGGGGTCAGGCTCTGCTCCCCGGGAACAAGGGACAGGATGAGAGGAAACAACCTCAAGCTGTGCCAGGGGAGATTTAGGTTGGATATTGGGGAAAATTTTTTCATAGAAAGGCTAGTCAGGCACTGGCACAGGTGGAGTCCCCATCCCTGGAAGTGTTCAAAAGGCGTGTGGTTGTGGCACTTGGGAACAGGGGTTAGTTGTGGTCCATGGCAATGCTGGATTACTGGTTGGACTTTGATCTTGTAAGGCTTTTCCAACCTAAATGATCCTATGATTCTATGATATGTAGTCTGGGGAAAAGCTTGTGTCTGTTTGTGTCTATAATGGGGAGTAAAATAATCAACAGGTAGCAAATCCATGTCAGGGTGGATTTTGCTCCCCCCAAATGCCTGGATGAGAGAGTAGGCGAAGGAATTTGAGGCTATAATTGGGAATAAAAAGGATTTCTTTAAAGCAGAGGTGTGATGGTGGGGAACTGAGGAAGCCGCCAAGTGGGTAGAACATTCCTTCTTGCTGTATTTAAACCTTCCCAGTCACGCTGAATAAACTTGAATTGGCAGCTGAAATATTTCTGAAAGAAACTGCAAAATAAGAGCGCAGAAATGCTAAATCCCAAGAAATGTTGCTGTTTCCAAGCAGCGCAAGGCTGTGCAATAAGCAGTAGTTGCCTTCTTCTCTGGTAGTCAGCTTACTTTTTGTAGCAGCATCCAAGCCCTGAGAGGCAGAGATGACCCTGAGTAAGGAGTGGAACTTGAATTCGTGTTTTTAAATGGAAGTTTTTGGAGCAAGGAGGCTGCAAAGTGTTTCTAAAAGTGTTTGTAAGATAAAAAAATTGGAGGGTTAAAAATGGACAGTGGTGTTCCATTGCCCTGTAGTTATCCTCTAATTTAATTAAAATTTAAAAAAAAAAAACAAGTGAGAGAGCTCTACCAAGGTCACTTTATCTGATTTTGGGTTTTTTTCATGGTGGCCCTGTTTGGATCTGACAGCGGCACTCAAACCAGTCGGGCTTTACTGGAGGGACTGGAAATGCTGCATCACTAGAATGAAACTTAGGTGAATCACAGAATCAATGAGGCCAAGTCTCAGAAGGAGGAGCAGAGTTTGTTTTGCAGCTCAGTACTTGAGCTTGGTGTGCATGGAAAACCTCTGCTGAGGTTGTTGTGCCGGGTGGGACACGGGAAAGCTGCTGGGAGGTGCCCTGGCTGTGAATGCAGTGGCCCTGCTGCCACCAATAGCTCTGTGTTGGGACAGGCACACACAGGGTTTCCCAGGGCATTGCCATACTCTAAGTAATCCTTGGAAGTAAATCTGAAAGTAGCTGAGCTGCTGTTTGGAGCTGTTAAGCCCCCATGAGCTGCTACTGCAGCCTCGATCCAAGCAGCTCCAGCTCACATAGGCAACAAACATCAAGTGCATCAGCAACATCCTTGTTCCTTGATTTGTTTGGATTCTTGAAGCTTTTCTGGCAGGCCTGAGCTTGTCTTTCCATTCAGTCTGGGGTCTGGTCCAAGTTTCCTTACAGTGAGGCAGAATAACACTTGTGAGTCCCCTAGTCTGGCCGGGGGTCAGTGCTTGCTCTCTGCTGCCAGTTTGGCACTTTGAGCACAGTTTATTTGTTTATTTTTTTGCTTCCCCAGGCCCAGGAGAGCATCAGTGGTGTCGGCAGCAGTAGCATTTCCTGTAAGAAGAAGCCCAAATATGTCAGCCTGTACACCAAGGAGGGGCAGGACAGGCTGGCCGTGCTCATCCCAGGCCGTCATGCCTGTGAGTGCCTGGGCCAGAAGCACAAGCTCATCAACAACTGCCTGACGTGCGGGCGCATCGTCTGTGCCCAGGAGGGCTCTGGGCCCTGCCTGTTCTGCGGGGCCCTGGTGAGTCACCAGGGGGGTTTTCTGCCTTGCCTGGACCTGGAGAAGTTTGCTGGATTAGCCTCTTAGATAGAAGTTCCTCTAGCAAAGTTTTAAAGTCAGGCACGAAGGAACCTCTTAGGAGGTTTCCATCATCATTTATATCACTCTGGTTTCTGACAGTCTCCTGTGCATCACATCAGTGTCCAAAATATCTGCAAAGCTTCAGCCCCATCCTGGGCACAGCCCTGGTTGCCTTGTCAGGGGCAGTGTCCTGACTTTTCTTCAACGCTTGTGCAAGATGAGTCCTTCAGGATACCTGTTACACCTGTATTCTTCTTAAAGGGTACCTTTTGGAGAAAGGGGGCGAGTTACTCATGGCAGATGAGAGGAAATTCCTCTTCATGTGAGAGGAAAATATTGGTTGGGTGGACAAAATGTTTTAAATTAGATTTGTTTCTACTTTGAAAGGTCAGTTTATATGCCAGTGGCCAATGAAGAGAGAACACCTCTGAGTTAAGGGTTGTTGATGGCCTTCCCAAGCCTTCATTTCCTCTTTTTCCTTAGGTATGCACTAAAGAAGAGCAGGACATTCTTCAGCGGGACTCCAACAAGAGCCAGAAGCTGCTGAAGAAGCTCATGGCAGGTCAGTAGCAATTCCATACCTGAAATAAGGTGAATCCAGTCAGTTTGTGCGTGTTATTTGCTTCAGACTTCACTGAGCCGCTTGCCCTCATTACTGCCTGATGTCTGTCGTGGATATTAAGAGGACGGATTGGAAGTTGGCTCCTTGGATCCTTCCTGCAAGCCTCGGCAGCATTCCTGGGCTTCAGTGGTGACAACTGCAAGTGTCAAATGGCAGTGTATGATGTCCTTACCCTGAGGCCCTAAGGCTGCTCCTTAGGCATTCCAGAATCAATCACGTGAACTGGATCATTGTAGCAGTCCTTGAAAATAAGTCTCCTGTGGAATGTGTGCTGTGGAAGATGAAGTGCTGCTATCTGATGTGCTGGGTCTGTAGAGGTGGTGGTTAATATTTCCTAATGGCTCTTGTCTAACACTTATCTTGGGAGCTAAAAATAGGAACAGAGCCAAGACAAGCAAGAGGAAATAATACCCAGTGTCCCAGCAAAGACCTGTGCATTGTGGGGATGTTTGTCTGAGTTTAGCTGAAATGCAGCCAAGGTCATGTTGTTCTTGGTGGAAAAATACACTTTGCTGAAGAAATGGGGGAATATTTCTTCTCCTTAGAGCTGCTGAGATGGCAGGAGGGCCTGGAAGTCCTTGTGAACAGTGGCTGGTCACAGAGCTGGGATGTTATATCCTCCCTGCAGAGATCCTGGTCTACTTCAGGATCCTTTTCCTTACCAATTTGATCTCTCTTCCCTCCTGCCCCTGCCAGCTCTTGCTTTGTTATTTGTGTAGGTAAAAGCTGGAACGTGGTTTGCTGTTTGTCTTGGGAGTGAAAAAATGTGGATTAGTGACCACAGGGAAACACAGACAATTGTTTGCCTGCAATGAAGGCTTTGCCTGCCTGGTGGAATACACTGATTTGTGCCACTGGGGCTTTTGGGCAAACCTTTTGCAGGTTTTTTTGTTGCTGCCTGTTGTTTGATTGGTTAGGTTTGGGGCCTTTGCCAGGAAGGTTAAGAAGGAAGAGCATTTGCTGGGAATAGGTTTCTCCATCTCTGCCAACAGCTGGGCAGAGAACCTGTGTCAGGGGAGGATGTTGTTTGCAAGAGGCACAAACAGCAACAGGTGGAAGGCTCTGGACATCCCTGGAATTGGCACTGATTTGTCCTGGGCAAGAGGCTCTTTGTGGGGGTAACAACATATAGGGGAGGGTTTGGCTTTTAGGAGGGACTCCTAAAAAAGCTGATTGCTGGAGGAGAGAAGGCACTGGGGAGAACTTAGTGCCCCTTCCAGTGCCTAAAGGGGGCTTATGAAAAGGAGGGAGAGGGACTTTACAGACGAGCAGAGTGATAGGACAAAAAGGAACAGTTTAAACTAAAAGAGGAGAGATTCAAGTTGGATATTAGAAAGAAATTCTCCCCTGTGAGGGTGATGAGGCCCTGGCACAGGTTGCCTAGGGAAGTTGTGGCTGCTCCATTCTTGGAAGTGTTCAAGGCCAGGTTGAACGGGGCTTGGAGCAACCTGGTCTAGTGGAAGGTGTCCCTGCCCATGGCAGGGAGGTGGATTGAGACGGTCTTTAAGGTCCCTTCCCACCCAAACCATTCCATGATTCTGTAACTCAAGGCCTGTTGTTGGTGATGGACCAAATTTTGACTGCCCAAATTGTTGAGGAGGGGTGAAGGAGATTCAAAGACCAAGAGCTTCTCTCTAAACTGTACCCAGACCTTGTCACTGTAGTATTTAAGTGCTTCCTCCTCTTCCAAGGAAGAGGTCTGTAAAATGGGCTCAAGGGAAACTCAGGGCTTCAACCTCCTTGGAAAGATGCTGGTCTTGGTGCAAGGTTGTTCTTTTAGCTTCTGGTATGGCATTTGGTTTAGGGGACATATCTGCAGCCTGGCCCACCCAAACTGGGCTTGAACTCACCTACTGCAGGGCTATGGTGTGTTTTCCATCTCAGGTGCTGAAAGTTCAGGGAATTTGGATGCCATAAGCAAGGACTTGCTGCCTCGCCAGGAAGTGAGACTCAAAGCAGGCCTGGAGATGGCTGTGAAGCACAAAGACAAGCTGTTAGAATTTGACAGGACAAGGTAAGATACCAGGGGACAGGCTGTCATGAAATAGCATAAGTGGTCTGTCAGGCAAGCTGCCTTTTGCAGAAATGTTGGGAATTCCTTCTGAAGCCAGGGCTGCAGCCACAGACACCTTAAAAACGTTGTTTAGTGGAACAAGAGTGAGTCCCCGGAATGGATCCCATTTGGGTGTCCTTTCTTTGTGTCCTTTTCTTTGTGTCCAGCTCTCTGGAGAGACCAGACAGGAGCGGGTTGGAGGGCAGGTTTAGGGCAGGTTAGTGGCAAATTTGGGGTGGTCAGTACTCTGTCCTAGTCCCACTGTGCTCATCCTCTGCCATGCTGGTTGCTCCTTACAGCGTACGGCGAACCCAGGTCATTGATGACGAGTCAGATTATTTTGCCACAGACTCCAACCAGTGGCTGTCCAAGCAGGAGAGGGAAGCTCTCCAGAAGAGAGAGCAGGAGCTGCGGGAGCTGCGCCACGCCTCTCGGCTTGCCAAAAAAATCACCATCGACTTCGCAGGCCGGCAGATCCTGGAGGAGGACAACAGCATGGCTGAGTACCACAGCAAGTGAGTGAGCACTGGCAGCGTGCCTGAGAGCAGGAAGGTGAAAATCCTCAGGGATAGTGATCTGACATGTCTATTAAAGCTGCCCTGGAAAGAGGTGTTGCAGAAGGCCTGTCTCAACAGAACCAATTCAGCTCAAATTCACACCAAGCTGAGTTTCTGTGATAGAGAGGAGTGACTGTTTAAATTGGAAATCAGACTGAGCAAGGAAATTGTTTAGTTGAGGGAGGTGGGGAAAAACTGCTTTGGGTCAGAGTGTTTGTGTGTAGAGAAAGGACACTGCCAGGGGAAACAGGGAATTTTCATGGCTGTTGTTTGTGCTTGCAGGCTGGATGAGACCATCGAAGCCATTAATCGTGGTGCTTTGAGTGAGCCAGGCAGGAACTTGGAGGCAAAGGCAACACTGAATTCTGGTGTTCTGGTGAATCCCCGTCTCCTCCAACCTGCTCCTTTGGTCAGTGAGGGTCCAAATGATTTATTCCAGAGTAATGACTCATTTTGGGAGAGCTGAGCTTAGGAATTTTCAATTCTAGCATGTCTGTTAGTACCCCACAGGATCACAGAATGGTTCAGGTTGGAAGGGACCTTACACGTTATTTTTTTCCACTCCCTGCTGTGGGCAGGAACACCTTCCACTAGACCAGGTTGCTCCAATCCCTGTTCAACCTGGCCTTGGACACTTCCAGGGATGGAGCAACTTCTCTAGACAACCTGTTTCAACATCTCACAACTCTCACAGTAAAGAATTTCTCCCTAATATCCAATCCAACCTTGCCCTCTGTCAGTGGGAAGCCATTCCCCTTGTGTCTCACCCACTCTTTTCTCCTCTGTGTCCCTCATTGGCTGTTTCAGTTTGGGCCAGAGAAGGTTTTCCTATGCCCTTCTCTGTTTCCTGATCCTGGTGGGTTGTTTGATACACGTTGTTCCTGGAGAGGTGCTAACCTTTTCCCTATTTCTTTTGAACACTCTCTAGTGGGTGGACCAAACTGGTTTGCTCCCGCAAAGGAAAAATATTCATTTCATGGATGCTGAAAGCGAGTCTGTATTGGAGCGGAACAGGCTGCGAATTCAGGATCGAGAGCTGCAGGAGATCTCAGATGATGGTTGGTGCCTCAGCATGCACCAGCCTTGGGCTTCCTTGCTCGTGAGAGGAATCAAAAGGTGAAGGTGTCCCAGGCAGCTCCTGCTCCAGGGAGATGGAAAGTTGTGTTCCTCTTCTGAGGACCCACTGGCTTTGTGCAGTCACTGGTAGCTGTGATAGCTCCAGGTTTGGAACCTGTGCTTCCTCTTCCTGTGTATTGATGGTTTGAGGAGCTGGAGGGTATTTTTTTGGGCGAGTATCTAACCTGGAAGGAACAAGTTTCTTCCCACTGCATGAATGTAGAGAGAGGCTGGGATTTCTGAGCTGTAGTTGGGGCACACCTGTGTGGAATTTGAAAAGCAAATAAGCTGATAGTGTAAAATATGTTATTCTGGTCTTTTTGGTCTTTATAAAGAAGGCAACAATGGCACGATGTTTGAAAAAAAGCCCCAACCAGACACATTCCCCTTGGCATTACCTTCCCCCTGTGGGCTGGGAATCGAGGTACCAAGAGAAGCTTCTGCTGTTAATGGAGAACAAAGAATCTTCCTGAGCCTTTTTTCCCTTCACTGAATTTTTTCATTTTAGAGAGCAAAGCCTTATCACTTCCCAAGCTAAAGATGCTGTAAATCTTAAGGTGTTCTGGGGATGCTGGGGCCGCTCCAGTACAGATGCAGAATTCCAATGACTGCTCCATAAAGATGCCTGGTCCCTTAGTGCTCCCTCGATTGCTCTGTGTGATTTTTGGAGCTCGTAAGGGAATTGTGTGAGCAGATTGACCTGCCCATGTGTGCTGGCCTTGCTGGGAATTGATGTCCTCTCCAGCCATGAGGACATGCTCTGCTTTATTTGTGGCGTCATTTTTTGCCCATGTCAGCTTTTCTTTGTGGTCCTGACACATTGCTTGAGTTGGGATAATCTGGGCAAAGCTTAGCAGCAGGAATTGGGTATATTTGATTGAAAAATATGTCCATGTGGGCAATCTCTGCTGGAATTTTAGTCCAAAATTCTCTGTTCTCTAGGGTGGAGGGCAGGACCTGGTACACATCTCATCGAGGGAGGTTGTGGATTGCAGCTACTGCTAAAAGACCTTCCCCTCAGGAAATCTCTGAACTCGAGGCCACCTACAGAATGCTGCTCCAGAAAGGTGAACTCTCCTTGGATCTTGGAATGATTTGGTACATTGAGCCACATAATGAGCAGTGTCAGAAATCCCTCTCTGCTTTGCTTTTAACCTTTTGGTCTTGAATTTATCTTCCTCCTTTCTGCATTCCTGTCAGAAGCAGGGAAAGCTGTATATAAAATTAAATTTCCCAGCCTTGGTCCTGTCATGGGGAAGATCCTGAGCTGGAAAAAGCACAAGTTGTTAAAATTGCTGTATGTGTTCTTGTGCCTAAAAAAGCAGAAGTGCATGGAGGAGGGGGAAGGGCACAGTGGGCTGGAACACCCCACCTGTGTGTGCAGGGATGTGAATCCCCTGAAGCCATATTTCTTTTGCTGCAGATTTGGAATTTCCAAGCGATTATCCCTCAGGATGCCTCCTGGGCTGTGTGGACGTGACAGATTGTTTATCACAAGAGCAATTTCAGGAGCAGGTGAGTACAGCAAATAACCCTTTCCAAGCTTGCATTAACCAGCAGACTTTTTAAAGTGGTGGAACTCGCCTCTGGAGAAGACACTGAGTGGAGATTTTAGATTGTGTTGAGAGAAGACAAAAGTTACTGCAGGGATTTGTGTGGCAGAGAACATGAAGGGGCTTGGAAACTCAAGACAGCTTGGAAACATGGAAAACTCTGCAGCCATGGTGGTGCTGTGCCACAGGACCTTGTCCCTGCAGTGCCAATGGGATCACCTGCCCTGGTACAGGGGAGGGTGGCTTGGCCCATGCAGAGGCATCATGGTCTGTAGCTGCTGGATCAGCCTGGTGCTTCTTCCTGGAGCTGGAGGTCACAATGGCCTCACTGGTGGCATCACACTGTGTGGCCTAACTGGTGAGTTGTGCTCTGGTTGGGGCATGAGAAGAAGGAGCTGTGGGAGGAGGTGAGCCACATGGTCTTCACGGAGACCCTGCAGAGAGGACATCCAGAGCCCATGGATACAGGGAAGGAGGGACGCTGGAGAGTACAGTGGGCTCCCAAGGGAGTCAAGGGACATTTAAGTGGCCTTTTTCTGAATGAGGCAGGTGATTTGGTGTCCAGGGACAGGATACGTTTAAGGTACCGAGGCTGCCTTCACCTCAGGCTTCACCAGCAAAGATCTCCCAGAGACCCTGGAGAAGGGTTCAAGGAGGAGGAGAGGGATTATGTATAGTGAAGGGCGGTTGAAATCAGGAGTTTTTTGAGAAATCTCAATCCATACGAGTCCATGGGTGATGGTGCTGTGCCTCCAGATGTGCTACGAGTGTTGCCAAGTGGCTTTGTGAGGCCACTCTTACCTTGGGAAGGTTATGGAGAGTGGGAGAGGACACGGGTAACTGTTAGATCCACCATTAAAAAGGGAAGGAAGGGATGCCTGGACACAACCTGTTGAGGTTGTGTCTCTTAGTCACGGGAGAAAGGCAGAGAGGTTGGAGTATGAGCAGCAGAGGGAGCTTTGGGACTGGAATACCATAAAATCTACAGGACTATTTCACCTTGTATGGGAACAAGCATTGGGAGAGAGAGAGGGGAAGGGACACTGGGGTCAGTGTAGGGATTTTCTTCTGTAGCATCCACTAATTTACAGTTTGGTCTTAAATGGAGATTCTTGTCCATCTTCTACTGTCTGTTAACAGTGGTGAAGAAATACGTCCTGATCTCTCACAGTACTTTTCTCACTCACAATTTCTCCTCTTCCTTTGTGGATGTGTTCTTCAGACATTGGTATAATGACTGTGACAGCATTGCCGGTCTGGGAATTGCACTGTTGGTAACTGGCTTTTAATCTTCCCACGGAGGACCCTCACAATATTAGCCATGTTCTCTGGAAATCTCTCCCAGTTTGCTGGCATTGCTTGGCTACAGAGGGACTGGAGGAAGAGCAGTGTATTCCAGAAGGAGCACTGTTATCCACCCTATTAGTGAGAGATTTCCCTCTCTCCTCAGTGCCATGGCACTTCCCAGGCTATATTTCACTGGCTTTTTGCTGCTCCCACATTGCAAATTACTTATAACTCCTAATTTCTTGCCTTTCTGCAGTGGTTTTGTCTGTTTTTTCCCAGGATTGCTTTAAGCAGTGTTCATTTCCCTCACTGGTAAGCTTGAATGGAGAGATCTGAGCCTCTTTCTGCAGTTGCTTTATGAGGAAATGTCTGGTTTTGTGGGCTCTCATGAGCAGCAAGTGCCTGTGGAGGAAGCTGAGCTGAATTTAATTGCAAATGTCAGCACAATGACAAAGTGTACAGCGCCAGCTCAGAAATCCAAGTTGGATCTCGCTGGGAGGAGTAAATCCCTGTTGCTCACGTGGGTGATTCAGCCCAGGTTCATCAGGAACCACGTGTCAGCATGGTGACTGCTAGTCTCCAGCCAGTTCCCGGTGTGCAAAAATCCTTCATGGCTCAGGGGGAGAGGGAAGGAAGACGATGTGTTTTCCCCACTTCTGGTGTGCAGAAACATGGGATATTTCCTAGAGGTGTGTTAGCAGGCAAAGTGAGGTGATGCAGAGCAGAGACCTCGTGGGCACTGAGCCGCCGCGGAGCTTTTCCAGGCTCTGTGCTTTGACTCACACCTCTCCTCCTCACCACCTCCTCTTTGAAACTCCTGCTTGTTCCAGAAGAAATCATTTCACAAGTGCAGGGTGAGCCATGCTTGCAGGTTATACCCATCTCCCAAGGATTAAATAGTTCCCTGACTTGCTTATGGTGTTTTGATGGTGGTCCAGCCTTTTTTGGCAACCATGGAGGCTGGTTTGACTCTTGTTACCGTTTGTTCCCCTTGGAGGAGGACTTGAAGGGAGACTCTTCCTGGTCTTGGATCTGTTCTTGGTCCTAGGACTGTTCAGCCTGGAGAAGAGAAGGCTCTGGGGAGGCTTTAAAGCCCCTTCCAGTGCCTAAAGGGGCTTCAAGAGAGCTGGAGAGGGACTCTGGACAAGGACAAGGCAAATGGCCTGGAGGAATAGGACAAAGGGAAATGGCTTCCCACTGCCAGAGGGCAGGGTTAAATGGGATATGGGGAAGGAATTTTTGGCTGTGAGTGGGTGAGGACCTGGCACAGGTTGCCCAGGGAAGCTGTGGCTGCCCCATCCCTGGAAGTGTTCAAGGCCAGGCTGGACGGGGCTTGGACCAGCCTGGTCTAGTGGAAGGTGTCCCTGTGCATGGCAGCGGGGTGGAATTGGATGGTCTTGAAGGTCCCTTCTAACCCAGTCCAGTCTGTGATTCCATGATTCCATGGCCTGTCCCTCCTGTCTCTCTCCTGTTCTCTCTCAGCACTGCTGTCACCCACTCCCTGTTTAGCACTGTCTGCAGATTTAATTTCCCTGCTGTTTGCATTCTCTCTCAGGTTGCTAATGAAGATGTTGTGGCTCCCTGCTGGTATTTTTCTGTCATTATCTTCATTTAATTTTATTTTTTTTTACACTTGTGCTTGAAAAACCAAAATTAAGCAACGATGCCTCAGCAGAGTCAGACCCATTCCCTGCCTGAGCGCTTGCGTTATGGTCAGGGAGGAGTTATTTATCCACATTTTTACTGGACAGGTAAGCCTGGCCTTGCATCACCCCTCAGAGGGCTCAGTCCTACCTTCCTCTGCCCTACCTGCAGTATTTGAGGCCTGTCTGACATTGCTGAAGTGGTTTGCAGATCTTCAGGGTTGAGTGGGAAGCGATGATGAAACAGGACCTGATGTGCTGTACCTGTCAAGGAGCAGAGGAAGAGCAGAGGTGTCCTTGGGATAAGGACCAGTGGCATGTCAGATGACATTGCCCTAATCCCATTTGTGCTGCTTACTGCATGGACTAGTTCAGGGGTCCCCAAACTACAGCCCGGGGGCCAGAAATGGCCCCCGAGGCTGCCGAACCCGGCCCGCGCCCCCCTCCCCCGCCCCACCACAATGACTTATTCTGCGCCTCGTTCTCCACCTGCCTCCAGGGGCGCCTCTAGGATACAAACCGGCCCCCACACAGTTTGCCGGCCAGGGAAACGGCCCCCTGTTTAGAAAGTTTGACGGCCCCTGGACTAGTTAAATCAGCTCCTCTGCGTCTCTCCCATGTGGAAAATAAAGCAGCGCTTCCATCAGGTTATTTACACCTCATTTTACTGCTCAGAGCTCTGATCTCTGGATTGAAGCAGCTCTAGGAGCAGAAGTTGTTGTATGGTAGGAAAGTCTAGTCCAGATGTCCAGTGTCATCTGCCTTGTCTGCAGGGGACAGAAGCAGGAGCTGTTTCCTGAACTCAGCCCTGGTTGCCTGGTGCCAGGAGATCCCTCTGAAATCTCAGGATTTCCAGTTGAGCTTTGCACATCTTGCCCCTCCTTGGAGGGCATTCTGAGCTCATTTCCTTCTCTCCCTGGCAGCCACCCAAAAACTCCTGGTAGAGACCAGAATGATCCCTTTGTTACGCTTTTCGGTGCTGGAGGTGACCTGGAAACTTTCTTCCCCCCGTGGAGATCCGAGTGTTGACAACGGCTTTTCCTTGCTTCAGGGCTGATGTCACCGACACCTTGAGCCAAGCGAGGAGCTGCCCTTCTTTTCCTGCAGAGGTGTCGGTGACTTCAGCAGCACCCACTTGGGATATGCACGATGGGGCAGGCAGGGCTTGGCATGGCCCTAAAGCCAGCGGGGAAGTGTTTATATTGGTGCCATTTCCATGTACTCTGAAGTCCATGTTCATTTTGCTAATGACTTTGATCAGAAAGGCTATTTAACTGGGAAAAGAACGTTTACTGCTGCTATTTTGGTGGCTGCTAGGTGTGTTTGGGCTTATTTTGAGTCCAGGCATACACACATGATGATATCTGGCTGTAGTTATTATCCCGGCCTGAAATATTGGGTAATTATGTTTGATGGGAGTTAAGTGTTTATTTTTCATTTCTAGGTGATCACTTAGTGTCCTTAAATCAGCACAGGGGAACATGGGAAAGCTATTTTTGTGCCACGAGATTGCAACTATCGTGTAAATAGCTCCAGCTTTTCCTCTCAGGAAATTTGTGTTTAATCTCTTGGCCTTCTCTTCAGTGAAAAGAACAGCAAAAAACATGAGACTCAGGTGCCCAGTGTACAGGACTCAGTTTAGAGCCTCAAATAGGAGTGCAGAAGGGTAGAGACTTTCTATATTTAGCCTCCAGAAGGTGCCTGTTTAGATTATCTCCAAATAAAGGAACAATAGCCCGCTGGGAATATTTTCCTAAGGAGTTAATGAGAGGGAGAAACACAAACATAGACATTGACGTGTACTTCGAAGAACAGTATAAATACATAGAGACTTTTTATGAGGACCTTCTCCCTGAAGAAAAGGTTTCTTAGTGCAGTCTCTGAGCGAGACAAGTGCCTGTTTGTGCAGTGCTGTGGCTGTCCTGGCACCTTCCTCACCCCCACCACTGGGATATTTGCCTTCTCATTCCTGAGGCACCTCTCCTGATGAAAGATTTTTAACTAGATCAGGTTCCTCCTGGAGCAGTCTAGGTGGCTGTTAATGATTGCAACCCATGAAAGGCCTTTGAACTTTACAGGTCCCTGCATTCTCCTGAGCTGAATTTGTCTTTCCCACATAGCCTGATGCCAGATCCAGTGGTGGATTAGGCTGGCTCACAGGGTGATGCATCTCTTTAATTTGGGTTCTCACCCCACAAAGCCCCCTGGATCGTGGTTCTGGGAGCAGAGCAGGAATACAGCTGGTTTGGATTAGAGAGGGTAAGAGATGTGGGAGTTTTTCCGTATGGGAAGTGCTTTGGTTTTCATCAGAGGCTCTTCTGAGGCTCCAGCTGCCTCGCATACGCCAGCAGGTTTGCTCAGGCCACTGCTCAGGCTGTTAAGATGAAGGAGAGATTGTCACTTGATGATGATTAATTTAGGAATGCATTAACATGCCAAAGAAATCGAATGATAGAGGCCTGCTTGCCCTCTCCTCTGGTTTCCTAGACCCAAGGGAAAAAACGAAGCCAAGGCTGAAGCATATGACTTAATTAATGATGACTGTGGACTTAGCCTCTGCTACCATTTCAGCAAACTACTCACGAGCTGGCAGGGCCTTTTCCCTCTCTCAGATGTGGTCACTGAGACTTGCTGCCTTCTCAGTGTTTGGTTTTTATTTAATCCTGAAATCAAGTGTTAGATAAAACTGAGCTGGGGCCTGGCTGCTGCTCAGGTGCCCCACAGCCTCCCTGGCTAGGCTGAGCTGTGACCACCCTTTCCATGGTGACCCCAAATGTTGGGGGTCAGCTCCAAAATACAGCCCTCACCATACATGTACCCAAGGACTCTGTGCGTCATCGATTCCCTAACCCTGAACAGACCGGTTGCTCCATGTCCTGGTCCTGTGAGAAATCCCATCCTGTTTGTTGGGTTGAATCAATCCTGGAAGCAGCTGCCGGTGTCACACCTCCTCAGGGAGCAGCAGCAAGGGTCACTGCACGGAGTGGCAGCTGTCCAAGGGAACCAGGGATGGTGGTGCCTTCTCTGTGCCAGGCTGTGTTCCCAAAATTGGGGTTTTCCCAATTTATTCTGTGTGTGTCCTACCCCTGTGCTTCCCAGCTCTGATTTATGAAAGGACTTTGTGAAGCTGCTTGAAGATGTCTGACTCTATGCAGCAGGCACTGTGAACTGCCTGTGCCAGAGGCAGGTGCCCTGGTTCCCCCTCATGTCCTTCTCCCCATTGCCTTTTCCTCCTCCTTGCCAGGTCTGGCCGAGGGTGCAAGCAGTGGGGCTGTGTTGGAGCTGAGCTTAGCCCTGCTTTGGCCGTCCCTTGGCACCGGGGGATAAAACAGCTCTTTTGGCCTTGTACTCTCCCAAATATTTTTCTAAGTCCACCCAGTTTCTCCCAGACTGGTTGTGAGGCACTCTATAAACATCTCCAGCCCTTCCAGAGTTTACCATGGGTGGGTGTTGTCTCGGGCTGGGATTTGAGCCGCAGAACAGTGTTGGTGGCTGTAGGTCCCGCGACGCCGGTTCGGGGAGAGCCGGGGAGTGCAGTGTTTGCCGGCATCGCTGAGTCCTCGGGGTCTCCCCATGGACAGACTGCTTGGAGTGCACCAGCACAAGTTTGAATATTAAATCTACATTTCAAAGTCCTGTTATTACTTATTACGTTTTAATTGCTTCCCCTGCCCTTCGAATCAAAGTACAGCCTGTGGTGTAGGAAAAGCACGATGAGAGCTGGGGCTCTGGGCTGGGAAGCGAGAGCACCCACTGGATGGATCCGTCCGGCTGGGGGAAGGATCCTGCAGCAATCCCGGCCTGCTGCGCCTGGAGCTGGTTGCGTACCATCCAGGCATGCAAGGGGCAGAGCAGGCAAGGGCTGCCAGGCATCATGGTGGGAAGAAGGGGAAGGGAAGGCCGGCTCACAGAATTCCTTGCGCATCCTGGCGCAGGGAGCGTGTGCCAGCACACGAGCTGCCAGCAGCAGCTGGAAGCGCTCAGGAACAGCAGGGAGGATGTTGACTGCAACAATGCATCAAGGCTGCGGTTTGTAACCTCAATAGTCAGGCAGTTAAGTTTTTTTCTCTTTTTTTTTAACAAAGACATTTTGATTGCCAAATCCATAACCATTAGCAGCTGTGGTTTCGAGCTGTTCCTTCCTCACACGTTGCAGTCTAGACCTGACAGGCTTTCAAACAAAAGTTTGGCTGCCGGCTTTTGTTTGGATTTCTTTGTGATCCTGCTTTCTTTCCTTCTTTTCCCGTTCCGTTGATTCAGATTGAACATGGATGTGTATCCCAGCCGCTGTGGAGTGGCTCCTCTGCGTCCCTGAGCTCTTCTGTGGCCAAGGACAGCTTGTAGTGTTCCTTGGGTGCATGTTCTGGACAGTTCTGCCTCAAGCTAGAAAATTTGGCATTTCTAGAAAGTTGGATCTGCTTTAAGCTTTCTGTTTAGGAAAATGTTACATTTCTCACGGGCCAAAAGCTGAGTGCTGAGGCAGAGGGAGCAGGTCCTTAAAAGATGATGCTTGAAAATGTTCTCAGAGTTTGGAAGTGTGATGCAAAACTGTGTCATGAGGGGGATCAAAGCTTGGATTGAAGCGCTTGGTGCTCTGCAAGTACTTTCTAGAACTGGAGGGCTGAGTCAGGAGGTGTCATGGAGCAGTCACAAAGCTGGGTCTGCTCTTCCCAGTTGGGTGTTACCTTTGGGTGAATGTGCCCTGGAGCACTCAGGGTGAAGGCTGGGTTGGGAAAATTGGCTGGATAATCTGCCAAAAGGAATGTTCTTGCAAAGAGATGATGGAGACCACTGCTGTCAAAACAACAAGACAGGAAACTGATGCTCCAACACCACTCTCCTTGGAAAAGTGACAAGGATGGATGTGGCTTAACATTCAGTTAAGCATCATCTCTCTCATTTTTGATGGCTTTATTTCTCCTGGATCCAAATGTCCACGGGGCAGGCGTTTCTGTAAGTGCCTTTCTTTGGCTGTGGCACCCCTGTCAGTCCCAAAAAACTACCAACTTTCTTTTCCCATTTGCAAACCACTAAAGAAACATTTTCTAGCTGGATGGTGAGCAATTTCCCTCCAGAGAGGAGGAGAAAATGGCTGTTTAGTAGTTAATTACCTGTTACGTTTCTCTGACAGCGATGAAGCTTATGAGGCATGAAAGAAGAGCGGATCCGCCTCTCTCACAAATCACCAAGAAAACGGGGTGAAGGAAGTTGTGTTCCCCGGGGATGCCTCACATCCCACTGCTCTCCTTGCACATGGCTGAGGGGTTTCTCCAGTGCCTGGGAAGAGCCCAGCGCGTGTTCCTGCCTGCTGGGGAGAGTGATTTATTGCCCCTGCTGGTTCCAGCAGCCCTGCTTTTTCTGAGGGGATGTCGTCTCTGCCAGGATGATTTTTTTTCCCTTTGAATGCGTTTTATGGTGAACTCTCCTGCCAACACATGGGCTCTGCTTGCGTTTATTCTTTCCAGACAGCGTTGCTTTCCAGTGCTGCCTCTTTTATTCCGAAGCTCTTGGAGAGCAGCAGGGAAATGAAGGCTGGAGCTGGTGTCCTGGCCCGGCACTGCCTGGCAGAGCGAGCCGTGTTTTCCCTGTTGTTCACCGAGGAGCCACGCCAGGAAAGTGATTCACCCCTTTCCATTATGAACCTTGCAGAGCATCTCAACCCCCTCTTCACTGCCGATGCCCCCGGCCACCCCCATCAGCTGTAAGATGGAGAGGGTGGCAGTGACCCGGGGAAGGACTACAGGTTCCAGCGTGCAATTCTCCGCCGCTCGGGCTGACCGGGATTCGCTCCACGGGCACGGGGAGCATAGGAGAGCTCAGGCTGCATTTAGGGCTCTATAGGCCGGCGTCTGTGAAATGCCGGGGCTGTTCTCACCCCGTTGTCTCCCTTTGAGTCCCGAGGCCTTAATGAGAACGAAGGATGCTCCTAAAAGGTCGCTAAGGGAGCTGCCCGGCAGCGTTTGGGCTTTGTGCTGGCGGAGCCGCTGCTCCCTGCACGCGGTGCCTTTGTTCCTGCCTCGGATGCGCCGGAGCAGAGCTCATCTCGTTAGTGATGGCTTGGCTTTCTCCCAGCACGTTTTCTTTCAGCTCTTTCCATTCCCCTGCCTTCGGGTCACGGCGCTCGGGTTCAAGCCAACGCAGCTTATTGGAGAGGGGTGAAGAAATCCAGGGGTTCGGCATGGCCATTCTCCAGGTTTTTTTCCCCAAGATGGAATCAGGATGAGCTTAGGGTCCCGAATGCTGCATTGGTACTAGTGACCCTGCATGGCCCTGGCATCCCACTGCAGGCTTTACCCAAATCAGGGAAAAAATATTTAACAGATTGGTGTAGGGGGGAAAAATAGCAGGAGGTTTTTTTTCTCAGCTGTCAGAGAAGGTGGGTTTGTGTCTCTGCTGGCTCCGAGCTGGCTCGTCCCCTCCTTTGCTCTTTTGCTGTGGGCTGTGGAGCAGGAGGCTGGCAGCCCTGCTGCTATTCTTGGTGCTGACAAGCTGCTGATGGGAGAGGAGGGATGGTGAAAACAAAGTGTAGGGAACATTCATTAGCAATTAGCCCTGCCTGCAGCTTGAGTGAGGTGGCTGTTTGGGACATCTGATAGCCACTTAATACAGGTTCAAAGCATGAGGGTGAGTCCGGTGGCCAGTTTTCGGAGGAGCCCAGCCCTCAGCTCCCTTTTGCAGCTGCATTTAACCTCGAGCTCTTCCTGCATGCATTAAGCCCTTGAGATCGGCTTTTCTTTCCCCTCCCAGCTAATCTTCTGACAGCCAGGATCTTACAGACCTGTTAGCAGCAAATCGAAGCCCAGCTGGAGTGGTGGGATGAGCAAGGAGGGTGGTGGTTGTGTGGACGCCGGTGTGTAGAGCACGTTCTTGGGGTTTTCAGTGCAAAGCAGTGGGCAGGAGCAGCAGTTGGTAAAGCTGTGCTGGCTCTTCACAGCCCACGGAGCCCACGGCCTCCCAGCTGCCTCGTCGCCAGCCGGCTCTGAGGTGGCAGAAGGTCTGAAAGGAGGCTGAATCATTTTACGTTGCATAACCCCTCTCTTTCAAGCTTCTCTGCTCATCTGCAGGATTGCAGGAGGGTGGGTTTGCTCCTTCTTGAGGGACAACCTGGCCTCTGGACTGTATTTGTTGTGGCCACCTTCTCCGAAATGCAGAGTTGCTTACAGGTAGAGGCAACGTCAAGCCTGGAGTACCAGCACCTGTTTTATTAACACCCCTCAAGATGAGAATAACGAGTACCATTGAATTTAAGAAGGAACATCCCCCATCAGACTCCTGGCTGGGTTTGATTCTCAGTTGCCAGAGGAGAGGGAGCATGGTGTCCCTCTGAATTGGCCTTTTATTTGAAAAACTGCTGTTGCAGATCCTCTTTAGTGGGGATTGTGGAATCCCAGAGTGGTTTGGATTGGAAGAACCTTAAAGCCCGTCTTGTTCCACCCCCTGCCATGGGCAGGGACACCTTCCACTAGACCAGGTTGATCCAAGCCCCATCCAACCTAGCCAATATGATAGGATATGCTCTGTTCTCTCTCCCTGCCACACTCCGTGTGGGTTTTGAGCTTTTATTCCAAGCCTTAGATTTGCTGAAGTGCTGATGGGAAGTGACTGCTGTCTGTGGGACATATTAGTTGGGAATAAATTTGTTCTCCATCTCCTAAACTACTGGCACTGCAGGTTGTAGAGTAACTCAACTGACCCTTCTCAACAAAAACATTTAAAAAGGAGGTTATTTTACTTGTTAGACACTTGGGCAGCTGTGGAAAATGTAACAGAGGTGAATGTGTTTGGTGTCTTGGTGGCAGCATCTCCACTGAGAGTGGAGCTCCCTATATTTCTGTGGGATGAATGAATGGAATTAGGTCATGGAAGGGACTGAGGGAAGAGGAGAGCTGGGCTGCTAGGTTGACTCAGCATGTTGTGAGGACTCAGCCTTGACTTCCTCACCTGGGAGCATCCTGACTCTAGGCAGAGGAAAGGGTTACGGCTCTTTCTCAACTCCAGCAGGCAGGAATATTCTGCTTTTTTTGTTCAACAGGATGGGATAAGAGGTTTCCGGGGTAGGTACAATAGGAAGCCTTAAATGCAGTGGCTGGACGAGGGGCTCCTTCCCTGCCTCCTGGGACTGAGATGCCAGAGGAAGGAGCAGGGCTTTTTAAAATGCAGGACACGAAGGGATTTGGCACAGGGACAGAAACATACCCTGGGAGCGAAGATGAAAGGCTTTGGTGTGGAAGCCTGAACCTGAGTTGCAGCTGTGGCATCTGCCTCGGCTTTGGGATTGGATTGAACTGGAAGCTCTTGGAGCTGAAGGCTTGATCCTGGCTTTGGATGAAAGCTGTCAGTGGAGAAGCCAACCTAGCTGTTTCCTTCACTGCTGAAGGCAGGGCCCCTGTTTGGGGGACGTTCCCTGGCTGGGGACTTTAAGGGATGTGAGGGGGACATGGTGGTGTCAAGGTCCACCTAGGACAGGGATCGTCAAACTACGGCCCGCGGGCCGGATCCGGCCCGCGAGCCCCCTCAATCCGGCCCGCGAGCCCCCTCCCGGCGCCGC
>JAWWLV010000018.1:18012459-18059167 GCA_035041135.1 Platyrinchus mystaceus | reverse complement strand
CGATGCGAGGGGGGACCCCCCCCCCCGCAGTCGGTGCGGCCCGCGACAGCCTCTGAGGATAGGAATTTGGCCCGCGGCTGGAAAAGTTTGGTGACCCCTGACCTAGGAGATGGTGGCTGAGGAGATTTGGGAAGCAGCTCCACTCCAGGCATAAGACCTCTATGACACACTGATCCTGGACACCCAACCATGAGGTGTAGTGGAGCAGGGATGGCCCACCTCTGTGGACAGGTTTGGGTGGTCCCTCACGCCCCTTCGCTCTATGGAGTGACCTTCAGAGGCCGTGGTGACACAGGGGCTGCTGGATACCTTAGGTCATCTGGCCATGGAGGTGCTGCCAGTCACCCGCATGATGCCGAGTGTGGAAAAAGCGGCACCAGCATTTCGCACTCTCCAGGCGTTGGCCGGGATATTCACATTGGCTCTTTCTAACCTTCCAAGATCCTCCTTCCCTGCAGATGGGAAATGAAAATCCTTGGCATTGGCATGGAGCAGTGGAAGCAAGTCAAGTAAGGTGACTCAGCCAAAAAAAAAATAAAGAGGAGGAAACCTGTCCAAGCCCAGATCGGTGCAGCAGGGCATCGGCACGCGGTACGGATCAGGGCACTCTCCCCCCCCCGCCCCGCACGGTGCTGCACAGAGCAGCTGAGTGCCCTTTCATCTCTCTCTCTTACTCAGTCCACAGTCCTTACATGCTGTTGTAAAATGAGAGGGGTTGGAAACACTTTCCCTGGTTGATCCAATCCCAGCATTGGGCTTCTGTAAATTCCCCCTAACCGCTGGCAGTCCTGCCAAACCCCACTGCAGCACAGGGAGAGCAGGTCGCTCCCTGCTTCCCTCTCCATGTCCAGCTGTTCTAGGGCAAATCCAAACTCAGCTTGGCAGGTCGGTGAGAGCTTTTCAAACACTCGGCCTAGGAGTCATTTGTTAGTAACAAATGGGGGATTTGCCAGGACACGCAGCTCCATCTGGTCTGGCATCCTGTCCCCTCCAGCAGCCTTGACAGATCTGCTTGGGGAAGGCAGGGGAGCAGGAAGAAAGGAGAAGACAATTTTCCCATGGAAGGAAAACCACTTCTGCAGTCTGTTTGAGCAGTGTTCCCTGGACTGGAGTACCTTCATGGCACGCCCTGGCCTCTGCACCTGTCAGTGCCAGTCCTGCAGCTCGTGGACAATCTGAGGGGAATGTTGAGATACACATTTTTTATTACTGTTTTGCATTTTACCTCTGAATGCCAGCAAGGCTGAGCTGCAGCCAGTGGGGATTTTGGTGCACTTCCTGCATGGAGTAGGTTTTTTCTCCTTTTTTCCCCCATGGTTAATGAGAGAAACAATCTTAGAGGTCTTTTCCAACCTAAATGCTTCTATGATTCTATAGTCTGTTAATACTCTTCCTATATAATTCCCCCATGTCTTCATTGTGGTGAAATCCCTCCATAGACTGTGCACAGAGACAGCCCTGAGCTGGCTTCTCCGAGCCATCACCTTGGCATGTTGCATGTATGTTGCTCACCCTTTAGATGCAGATGAATCTCAAGGGCTGTGTGTCCCACAAGAGGACGGTGCACACTCTGCAAATCTCAAATCCTTGTGTCTGGACTGAGCTCTGTGGGGAAGATTTGGGGATATATCTGGGTCAGCTGGATGTGACCACCCTTCTGGTGGTCATCTTCAAGCTGGGTTTGGCAGGTTGTTTCCGTTGAGGTGCTGTTGTGCTACCTTTGACCAGGTGGGGATACCCACATTCCCGGGAATTCATTAGGCTGAAAATCAGTCCTGAGCTTGTCCCAGGCAGGGGGAACAGGCAGGCTGGAGAGGGCAGGGACCTGACCACCTCCCTGTCAACACACCACGGTTCTGATCAGCTTAAGTCGAGTGTGAAACCACAGGGGAAACACAGGTCAGTGCTAAAGGGGGTTGAAGGGGGTTTAGGAGCAGCTAGGGTGAGTGGATCCAAAAAGGCAGCAAACTCTGGTAGAGGTGCAGTGGGAAGAGGCTGAGTGAGGGGCTCTCTGAATAACATCCAAACCTGCAATTGTTTGGGGTTTCTTCATTAAAAGTTCTTGAAGTGATTTAGTCTGAGTTGCTACAGCCTCGATATAACCCATGCCTTGGCTAAGATCCCTCTGCTTCTGCCCGCCGAGCTCTTTCCATGCCTGCACAGCCGCCCTGACTCTGTTCCCTGTGTCTCCCTGTGTTTCGCAGTATCCGGACCTGAGCCAGGAGTCCGGGTCTCCATTTGTCTTTATCTGCACTGATCCCCAGGAGATGGTTGTGAAGTTTCCCATCAAAGGAAAACACAAAATCTGTAAGTAGTAAAGTTTCCCCAGCTGCCCCATTGGCCCTCGGAGCCTGCTCCCCTCGGCACCCCGGCTTGCCTTTGCCAGATGAGTTCCCAACCTTTGCCCTCTGCTCTTTGATCTGAAGGTGTTTGTTTAATGGCTCGAATACATCTGTAATATTTTTTTTGTCTTCGGTTCCTCTTGCCCCAGATGTTGCTTCCTTCCAAATACATGCCTCTTCCTGCCTCTGGAAACACTCAGGGAGTCACAGAGTGCTCGTGTCGGCAGCTGGATCCTCTGCTGTCATCATCCTGGGTCTGGATACAAGCGGGCGCGGCAATGCCCAGGCAGATCCACACGACCTCCTTGTCTTGTAGTTCCAAATCACCCTCTTGCCCCTGATGATGATGAGGGCTCAAACAGCAAGAGCTGCTGGGCCAGATGGATGTTCCCCATCCACAGGCCAGCGTGCTGGGATGTCCTGGCAGAGCTGGCAGGGAAGCGCCACAGCATCTGTCCGTGCTCCGTTTGCCAGTGTCGTTGGTCCCTTTTATGAGCCACCAGCCCCTCTGCAGGCTGCCAGTTATTCCTGCCCGCTGCCGTAAAAAGGATGGAGGATGGATGCGGCAGCTGGGGAGCCTACAGTCAACTCCAGCCTTATTAGCAGCCTCCCCACCACAGAGCCTGGGGAAGGCACTGCACACGCTTGCAGGGGATGTGAAAAATTAATTTGACGGGCTAAACGCAGCAAAATCAGGAACAGTCTTGGCTGTTTGTTTAGCAGAGCTGACACCTGGGTGTTCTCCTTCCTTTGCCGTGTGGATCTCTGGGAGTAGTTACCTGGGCGCAGGAGCGGTGGGATTTCTCAAGACTGGTTAATAAGGGCTTTGGAAGCACAGTGTAGGGTTATTTTTGTTGGTTTTGAAGTTTTTTTCTCTTCTCTGCTCAGGGAAGCACCTTTCTCCCACAGCTTCAGTTTATCCCTGAGTGTTGGGGTGTTCCTGCAAAACCATTTGGTTTCTTCCTTGCCTTTTGGGGCAGTGCCTGGGAGGTGCGTTCAGCCGATGGTGACCAGCTTGGAGAGCTGCAGCATTTGGATCTTACTCAGTCCTCCCCCTGGATGGGTCATTCCCAGTGCCAGTGAGCAGGCAGGAGTAATTAGGGATGCAAACATCTTGGCTGTGGGAGAACATCCTTGTGGCTGTTGCATGCTGGAGAAACTGCATCCTTTTTTTTCCTTGTTTCAACCTCTCCTTGCTCTCATCCAGGCTCTCTCATGCCCCTTCACTCCCATATCTGCCTCCATCCATCCGGGGGTAGGAGAAGGGGACGCTGCCGTGTGGGATGAGTGCAGGATGACCAGCTTGTGTGCGTCTGCCTCGCCGGGTGCAGGTGCTGCCAGTCCCCTCCCCATCTGTCACATCGTCTCCTTTGTGTTGTGACACTTCCCTTCTTGGAGAAGGATCAGTCTAACAGCCTGGAAGGAAGCCGGCTGTGCTGGCAGCTGCCTGCACTCCTGCTGCTGGCCCAGCCTTCCCTGCCCTCCATCCCGACAGGAGCTGTCACGGGAGCAGTGCGGGAGGACTGTGGAGCTGCATGTTCACCCCCTGGAAGGGACATGGTCCGTCTGGGTGATATTTGTGACAGCCTAGGGAAAGAGCAGGGAAGCCTTTGACCTTTCATCAGGGCAAGGCGCTGTTTTAATAGGAGCTGGCATTGCATCCCAGGCAGGCAGAAGCTTAATTCTCTCAGCTGGAAACAGAGCAGAGGGAAGGTGCTGGCTCACAGCTCCACCTGGGCTCACCGGCTGCCCTGGTCTCCTTGAAACCTGGCTCAAGCCATGACAAAATGCCAGTTTGTCTTGTTGGGGAGCCAAGCCAGAGCGGCTTTCCTTGCCAGATAACAGCATGGACCTCGCCGCGATGACATCCGGATGCTTCTCTATTGCAAATTAGTTGTTTCTAGCAGCCTGGGGATGGGAATAAAAAACCCCTAACGTGGCTCGGGTTTTGCTTCCAGGGTTATTGTTTGTGTGGAAGGGATGGGCACAGTGCTTGGGTTGTATCTGGGAGCGCGGCCGTCCCCAAACACATCCCCGCATAGTTTTAGCACATGAGGACAAAGCTCACTGGCTGTTCTCGTGGGAGTTTTCCTTGAATCCTGGCAGAGCTTCCCTGAAACATCGTTGAGAAACCTCCCTCCAACAGCCGGCGGCTGGAAGAGCGTGGAGGAGCGGGTGGAGGGACACGATGGGCGAGAGGCCTTAAATCATTGAGTGGAAAGAGCTGGGGACCCTGGGGCTTTGCCTTATTTTTAGCTTTTTCTTAAAGGTTACCTATGTAGTGTGTGATGTTTGCCAGCTGGAAGAGCAGAGGAGCCTCCCAATGGTTTTGGGGTCCAGGAGGAGCAGGCAGACACCTGAAATATGATGCTGACAGCCCTGGTGGCACAGTGTTGGATGGGGAGGGGACCAGAGCATGGAGAGAGTGGGAACTTGCTGCCTTCTTCCTGCCAACCCCCACATGGTGTGGGGACAGGCTGGTTGGAAACGTTGCGTCCAGATGGGCTGGCTCAGTGTCCAGCCATTGCAAGGAGGGGGCTTCTTTCCCAGCCTTAGATGGTGGTGGGGAAATTCTTCTCCGAGGTGGCCAAAGGGATGGAGGATCTCCCAGACCATATTCCAAACTGTATTTCAGTTTGCAGATCAGTTGCACGGTGCCCTGCAAACCCACTTTGTTGAGCTGGAATTGAGAAGTTGGCTTGGTTTGAAGAGAATGTGATGGAGTTTGGAGCCCTTTGCTTTGGAGAAGCACGTGCTTCTCAGGCACATGGGCCTTTACTGGCCATTTTTGGAGCGGTGGCCAAAGTAGAACTTGTTTGGAGCTTGGTGGATCTTGTCCCCACCACAGATGTGCTGTAGCTGGGTTGAAGCAACACAGCTCTCCCAGGAACTGCATGGGCTGTGCTTCATCCATGGGCTTGATACTCCGCAAGGATGGTGCCGAGGGTGAAGTACTTCCAGCTTCAGCTCCATCCACCTCACTGTGATTTGGCTGGGATGGACTCTATCTTCTATTGAGATGGAGCTCTGATCCCTTTGCCTCGTCTCCTGATGGTGTGCCTACAGTGGACCTGATGTTACTCCTGAGGGATGCAGGGGATGCTCTCCAGGGATTGAGGCCACCCTCCCCAGCTCAGGATGGCATCTGCAGTTTTTGCTGCTGCCTTCTGCAATGCCTTAGAGCCCTGTCCCTGTTCCCAGCTACAGAGACAGGCCTAGGCTGGCATTTGGAAGATGGGAAGATGCAGGGGAGCAGCAGGAAGATTGGTTTCTGGGGAGACATGGCATTAGAGAAGGTGACTGATGCTGGCACAGCTTTTCTGGGAGCTGCAGGAGCTTTGCCTGGGAGAGTGGGAGCATCCTGGCTTTTTAACAGGCAGGAAGAAGGGGACAGGGACACTCCTCCAAAGCAGCTCATCATGCTCCTGGCTTGCTCACTGTGCCTGGCTTCTGGCTTCTTCTGCAGAAGTTCCCTAAATCCCACGATCTGGTCTCCTGCCCCACTCCCAGGTGGGAAAGCGGAGCTGGCAGCCAAGCCACTGTGAAGGACAAGGGGAGGCAGTGTTTGCTCCAGGTCCCACCAAAGCTCCTGGCTGAGGTTCTCCCAGGTGGCAAAGGCAGCATGGCCCTCCCAGCTTGTGGCCTTGGAGGCCACAAACCTAGCACTTGGCAGCAGAGCGGTTGTCCCAATCACACTGGGTGCCCATTGCACCATCATCCCCAAGCTGAGGATTTGTCCCTCAGCTTGTTGTTGTTGTGGCTTTCCACCACACTGTGGAGAAACATGTCCCTGACACGGTGCTTGATGGTCCCCTGTCTCCTCCAAGTGTGTCAACACACATCCCACGGGTGAGCACAGGGATCAGTTTCCCCCCCTGGTAGTAGCAGGCGAGTGCTGGATGTTAATTTACTCTCCTTCTCGCTGAATTTTCCCCTCTCTGGCGTCTCTTGGCCGCGTCGGACATGCTTGCCCCTGGCTCCTCAGTGTTGTGCCTGCGGAGTAGGCCACGGTGGCTGGAAACGCCTGGCTCCTCAAGCAGGATAATTGGATGTGACAGGAACACACTAACTAGGAGACCTCGCTGCCTCCAGCTCATTTGCATTGCAAATAGCATTTAAAAATAAAGAGTGATGAGGGTTTGTTGTGGTTTTTTTTCTTTAATCCTCTCTTTACAGGGAAGCTGGATGCAAAGATCCATCAGGGAGCGAAGAAGGGGTTAATGAAGCAGAAAGCTGTGGGGTGAGCGCCAGGGGAGCAGCACCAGTTCCCACGAAGCACCCGGCTGCCTCCAAAAAGTGCCAGCACGGTCCTTGGCTCCGGAAAGCAGGTGCAAGACAGATCCCTGATCCCAGATTGCTTTTAGGTATTGCTCTATCTGTTGTATTCCAGAAGCATTAAAAGAGACGTGTTTTCACCAAGCTGTGTGCTTCCTGGGAAGTCACAAGAGTGGGTGGGAGATGGAGCTTCATGGTATGGGGTTCAACAAGCACTGGCATCTCCACATCCTCCCTGGAGCAGTGAAACCCAGGAGGGGTGAGGAGAGCTCCCCAACAGCAGCCAGCCCTGCTCCGTCCTGGCTTTGGCAGCATCTCCCCAAAATTGACTCAAGGTGTGTTTGCTGGATGGGATTGGACACATGGAGGAAAAGGGGATGAGGGGGATGGCTCCCAACAGCCAGAGAGCCTGAGCCCTGCCCAGTGGGGATGGAGGGCTCAGGGTGAGAGAGGGGCTCTGTTCCTGCACGGAGGCTTTCTGCTCCCAGGTGCCCTTCCAGCCCTTGGAATTGCTTTCTTAGTGCCCAGCCTTACATCCCTCTCTCCTGATTTGTAGCAAAGCGGCAGCCACCCCCCAAAACCTGCCCTCCAGCAGCTATGTGTAAAACACCTTCTGAATAAGATGAATTTTGCCTTTTTCTCTAATCCCTCCCATTCAGCCTTTCCCTGTGTCACCGTGTCTGTGCTCATTATGCACTGCTGTGCACTGGGCTGGGAGTGCAGCACTGTCAGACAAGGTTGTGACAGTGGTGTCTTGTACCATCCCTATGATCCCACAGGGTCCTACCTGCCCCTCACGCCTAGTGCCCATCAAAATCCCCATCCCAAGGCACTGCTTCCATGGATAGGTCACCCACCCTGTATCTAAGTCAGGCTTTAATATGAACCTGTGATTTGGCTCAGTTTTGAACCATGTCCATCTCCTTCATCCACCTCTGTGACGGTGGCAGCTGCCTTGTCACCTCCCTGTTCTTTATGTCACCTCTAGGTTTCATCTCCGAGGGTTTCACCATTGAGTCCCGCAGGAACTCTGACAGCCCCAGGCAGAAGGGATCATGGTCATGGTCATGGCAAAACATGCCATCAGAGAGATGCTGAGATTTTTCCCAGTGGAGCCACCTTGCCTGGCAGGGGGGTTATTTTTCTCCTCTATTAGTGACATCACTTATGGTTTTGCTGGGGAAGATGCACTGACCCATCCCTGGTTTGTCCTGTCTGATGCTGGTTTTCCCACTCTGGGAATCATAATTCCTGTCTGGGGTGTGCTGAACATGAACACCAAATGCCCAAAAAACCTTTTACCCAGTCCTTCAAAATACTTCAGTAAAAAACGACCTGGTTTTATTAATACAGATTGTCTTGGGGCCTGTCAGCATTGGCTTTGTGCCACGTGAGAACAGTTTCTCCTCATCATTGGGACAAGAAAGGATTTCTCCTCTTTCTGTTTTTTGGGTTGTGAAAGTTCTCATCCCTCTTTTCCTGCTGCTTTAAACCTCTTCTTGCTCCGTCCCACCTGCCCCAGCCCCAAAAGCCGGAGAGACACCCAAACCTCAGCCCTTCACAGCATCCCACCTCCTCTGGCAGGGATTTGGGTCTTGTGTTTTCCTTGTTTGGGTCAAAAAGCTTTGGAAGAAATCGGTGTCCTCCTGAAACCAGAGGAGGAAGACACACACTGTCTCCAGGGATGGTGGCACCTCTCCAGGCTGGAATACCCACCCCAGCCCCTGACTGGGTGGAGGGAAGTGGTTCTCCCCTCTCCATCACTTTTGCTGCTGGACTACGCCCCGTCTCCATGCTCCAGATGCCAGCTTGGATCATTCATCCCATCTCCCATCGGCACAGCTTGATGTACTGGTTTGCCTTGTGCTGAACTGGTTTGGGGGTGTCCTGAGGACAGGGCTGGGATATTCCCATTAAGATGAGCTGAAATTTCCTCACCAGACAATGGGGCTGATGCTGAGGCTTTGGGAAAGGGAGCGGAGGGTTTTGCAGTGTCCTGGGACCATGGGGGGCGCGGGGGGGGACCCCCGTGGCCTGGGGTGGTCCGTGCCGGGCTGGGGTCTCACACGGCACCGCTCAGAGCGTGAAACACCTCAAAAAGCTCTTCCCCATCCCTTTCCGCGGTGGCACCGCGGCAGCTCCGGCTCCTCAGGCGGGAGATGCTCCGCTCCGGGCTTTGCCCGGCGCCGGCTCCCGATCCCTTCGTGCGGGGGATTCCGCTCCGTGTTTCCGCCCCCGCCGGGGACGCCTCTCCGTGTTCCGCCCTCCGCGTTTTGCGCCGCGCCCGCCCCGCCCCGCCCGGCGGACCCGGCGCGGCCTGCGCGGCGCGGCCTCAGCNNNCGTAGCGCGGACACCCCAGCGACCGGGTGAGTGCGTGCCCGCCCGGCCCCGCGCCGCCCCGCCGCGGGGGGGGCTTTGGCGGGGGGGCGGCGGTTGGGGCTCCCCCTCGGGCATCGGGCATCGCCCCCCCCATCACCCGGGCGGGGCCCGGGATCGCCGCCGTGCGCCGTGACCGCCGGGCCGGGAGTATGTGCTCCCCCCCCCCCCGCTTCGCCTGTGATCCCTGGGGACGCGGCTGTGTGCCCCGCCCCCCGTGACCCTTGGGAACGGGGTTTGGGTGCCCCCCCGGGACTATTGGGGACGGGGGGTCGGGGTGCCCCCCTTTGCTGTGATCTCTGGGACGGAGCTGTGCCCCCACCGTAGCCCTTGGGGACGGTGGTCTGGGTGCCCCCCCACTCCGTGACCATGGGGACGGTTGTGTGTCCCCCCTCATGACCCTCGGAAACGGGGATTTGGGTGACCCCCCTCCGCTGTGACCGCTGGGGACGAGGGTCTGTGTGCCCTTCCTTCCACCCCTGTGACCATTGAGGACGGGGCTGTGTGCCCTTCCCTTCCTCCCCTGTGGCTATGGGGACGGGGCTGTGCCCTCCCCCGTGACCCCTGGGGACGAGGGTCTGTGTGCCTACCCTATCCCGTGACCGTGGGGGCGGTTGTGTGTCCCCTTCCCGGGGCCGTTGGGACCGAGTCCCCCCCGGGTGTCGTGGCCGTTGGGGGTCGGGTCCCCCCGCGGGGTGCGGGGTTCCCCCCACCGCCACCGCGGCGGTCCTGCTCAGGGTCCTGAGGGGACTCGCCCTGTCCGGGGGGTGCGGATCCCTCCGGCTGCGAGGGACGAGGAGCTGGTCCCCTGCGTGTTCCGGGGGCGTGGGGGGCGTCAGGGCTGCGGGGGGGAGGTCCCCGTGCGTGGGGTCACCGCCGTGGCAGGTTTTGTGGGAAGAGTCGGGGATGTGGAGGCAGGCGGGGAGGAGGTTGCCGAGGGGCAGCGGAGTCCCTGGGATTGGGGGGAATCTCACCCTCTTGAGTCCCGTCTCTGTGCAGGGAGGGTTTGGGGGGCACAGGAGCAGAGGGGACCCCAGGAGTGGAGGTTCCCCTGGAACAGAGAGGGGGACTCTTGTCACAGATCCCACAAGATTAAATTTTCTCCAAGGCGTTCAGTGAGTGTGAGTTGTCCCGATGGGGGGTCAGACCCCAAGAGCAGAGCCCCTCCGGGCATCTCCCTCTGGGCTGTGCCGTGTGCTGGTGACCTGCTGCTGCAGGATGTGCCGCCTGCCTTCGAGGTCTTCGAGCTCCTTAGAGCCAGTGGGCCGATCCAGGGGTGACACTGGTGGTGACAACGTGGCCGAGTGTCCCATGAGTGCTGGGGCGGCCGGCGGGCGAGGGCGGCGGGGCGAGGACGGAGTTCCTGCGTGCAGCTCTGCCGCCCGTTGTGTACACGGGGAAGGTCACAGGTTCAGGTCTGGTCTGTGAGATTGGCTCCCCTCCATCTCCCAGCAGCCCTCTTTTTTCCTTTCCTTTCCTTTTTCCCCCTTTCTGGGAAGGCCCTTTCCCTTGGAGGAGGTGTTAGCCACTTATTTTCCTTGGCGGACACTGGAGAGCCCATAGGCCCTCTCCCCCCCTCCAGCAGATCCAAGGATGCCGGCAGTGGGGCCGGCGGTCGGGCTCTGGCGCGCACAGGCAGTTCCTCGCCTGGACATCCTCAGGAAAACCTATTTCCACGCTTTGTGCGATGACTCCGGCATCGGATTATGCCGCACATTTCTAGCTCTTTGTTGGCAATGTGCGACCGCACACGCACAGCACTCGGAAAATCCAGGCAGCTGATCTTATTGATTAACTGTGGACCAGAAATAATTTATAATTTATTATTTTGAATCCGTTTTGGTCACGAAACGCAAATCCTTGCCCTTTTACACCCTCGTTCATCCAGTGAGGTTTTCTTCTCTCCTGTGTGGTGGAGAAGCGAGACGTGTGCAGTGCCAGGAGCACGGCATCTCTGTGGTGCAAAGGGACAAGGATTTAATGTTTCACCTGGACTGGTCTGGTGTGCAGGACAAGGGCTGCTCCAGTTAGAGCCACTGGAGGAAATTAATTATCCAACAAGTTGTAATGACCTGTAATTGAGTATGGCCATGGCATGGGAAGGAGGTTTTATGCCCTTTTCCGAGCAGTGTGTTTGATGAGTCGCCATTAGGCTGCTCATTAGCTGGAGGGGCCAGTGTATGTGTGTGTGTGCAGAGGTGTCTCTTAACCCACTTGTTACCTCTGCATGGGCTGAAAGCAGCACGATTTTTTGGGGTGGACCCATCTGTCTGTCGCTCCGTGCTGGGTGACAACCCCAAATAATCCCTTCCTCGCCACAGTTGCAGGGTTGCAAAGTCCCCTTGTGCTCCCTGCACCCAGCTTGTCAGTGGTCACAGCATTGCTTCTGCTGCCTCAAAAGCTTTTACCCCATAAATTGAGCTGAAAATGTGCTGGTTTTGGGAAGAAAAGGCTTGTGAAGGCAGTTGCAGGGTTCTCATGTGATGTTGGAGGTATCCAACAGCTTGTGTGTCTTTATTATGAATTAACAGGAAGGACAGACTGGAGTTTGCTCCGTCTGGTTTATTCTCTTGGAGAACAGGGATTCCTCAAATCAAAAATTGCCTCTGGGTTGTATTTACAGTGTATTTTTAATTGTGATTGCATAAATTAAAAACAGGAGCTGCCTGTGTGGGCGTCATTCCCGAAACAAAGTCAATGTCTGTGTGTTGTGTCCAGGCCATGACAGGTGGTGGTATCCCACTCCTGGGCTGATGGTGGTTGGGGACTAGAGTCATGTGTTATGCCCAATTTATTTGGCATTTCCTGGGTGTAGGGATTTTTCTCTGCATGTTCATGATGGGAAGAGGAAGAGCTGGGCTGTGCCGTGTTGCCCTTGGTGGGGCTGGGAGCACGGATGCACCTCGCGGCCGTCTCGCTGCACCCTGCACAGCATGGCTCCAATTGGGATTAGGGCATGTGGGCGCTGATGCAATACTAGTCCCAGATGTAATGCAATAAGCCTCTTTGTCCCCTTTATCCAGAGCATTATATAAATAAGATGGTATTTATGGTCCCAGGTATGTTGTTCCGGGGCTGTGTGACAGCCTGCATGTGCAGTGATGCCCTTTGAGTGTTGGCATGGCTGTTGGTGTTCCCGGCCGGAGAAAGGGACCTGCCGGGGGCAGATGCTCTGGGGAAGCACATCACATGCCGGTTCTCTACGGAGGGGAGGTGAGGCCACAGGTGACCTTGCCAGGGGCTGGTGACAGTTTAACTGCACTTGGTTGCCGGTACAGGCAGTGGGCAGGTCGGCGTTGGAGTCTGCAGGGATGGGGTGGTCGCCCACTGAGTTCACGGAGAGGTCCGTGGTTGTCTTTGCAGACTTCCTGCAGAACACGGGCTGCTGGTTCCCCAGCCTCGGGGTTGTGAGAGTCACGTGTCTGTTCCCAAACCTGCCTTGTGTTCCTTTGAAGCTGATGGTGGTTTGTGGAGAGGTTTTTTGGGAAGCGCCAAAGTCCCTGAAGGACCCGGAGATGGCCTGGGCTGTCTGCAGTTCCTTTGACGTCTCTTCTGATGCTTCATGGGCTCTCTGGGCATGGGGAGAGTTGGTCCCTTCCCCATGAATCTTGCCCACTTACTTGGGACTGTCGTAATTTGGGTGCTTGTGGTAGTGGCTGGAGGGAGAATGATGCCATCACATGGGGATGCTTGACTTCATCAGGGTTTGGGGACGTGATGGGTGTGTTGAGGAGCCCTTGTAGGTGTGAAGGACCTTTAGTAAGATCAGGGGTAGGTAGGTGAGCCAGCTTGGAGCACGCAGCTGCTCTGGGAGCTTGTGGGTGGCCATGTGTGGCTCCTGAACCAGAGCTTTGGCTACCTCGGCAGCAGCCAGTCTGCTCCATGTACCCATGCCGGGTTGACTTGGATGAGGAAGGGTGTTGTTTGGTGTTGGGAAAGGACAGGAAAAGAGATCCTACTGGGATATGGCTTATTTTGCCATGCAGATGCACTTTCCTACTACCGAGAGTTGGCTCCTTGAGGTGTATTGTGGTGTCAGAGGAAGGAGTGAGGTTGAGCTTGGACAATCCCACAGTGAGAAAATAGAGAATGGCTGCTTGACTAAGAAACTTGCTCTGGGACTCCATTTGCTCTTGTGATTGCTTGGGGGTTTTTTGACTTTATATAACTTCTTTAAAGGAAACTGATTCCCTTCTGCATTTGGATGCAAAATCAGTTTTTGAGATGAGCCCAAGAGGTTGTTTTGTTTTCTCTGCAGCTGAGTGTCCTTCACACGCACAAAACACACTGACGTAGCTGCTGAGCGTCAGCTCAGATGTGGTATGAGGGGATATGAAAGGATGCAAGTGTGTTTTTTGTGGATGAATAAGGATGATTTCAGGAGAACCTTGATATTTTGTGTTTAAACGTTAAATGCTCAACTTCTACAATTCATTGCCTTGTTCATGGTGTAAGAAAAGAAGGAAAAAGGGAAGATGATATTGTGACTTTATGCTGCTCCTTCCCCAAGCACAGAAAGGTTTTGTGGCATTGGATTTTCCCTCCAAGCAGTTCCTGGGCTGCTCAACCACTCTTCCAATGGCTGGAAGGATGAGATCTCTGTACAGTGCTACATCATGTGTGACATAGTCACACCGATTTATTGATAACAAAATTGATTTTAGTGAATTTGCTGAGCCTGTTTGTAGTTTGGATTAAACAGAGCATTCCTGGTTCAGGTGGGTCCAGAGATTTGGCTTGGAGTTTTCCCGGTGCTTCTCCAAGGGGATGAAGGGTAGATTGTGCTGTGGAGCTTTAAAGGAGTGAAAATGAGGTGTGTAATGACTTCGCCATGAATCCAGTGGGTGGAGAGTCTTGCTCATCTCCAGGAAAATTACTGCTGCTTCCCCAAAGGTTTAGCAGCTATGGGGAAATTTCTTCTTGTCCTGAGAATTCCTGTTTATTTTTGAGGGGGTCTCACATCTAATTTGCACCTTCCCTCTGTATCCATTGCCACAAGTAATTCCAAGTACACTAGGACTTTCCAAATAAGCCCAGCCCGCTCTGATACATGATTCTGGCTGGGTTTTATTGTATTCCTGTACATGTTGGCTAATTCACAAAATTTGGCAATTTGCAATGGGTCATTAGCGCGAATTAGCAACTTTCTGATGGATATCAGAGCTCTGCAAATGTGCCGTATTAATCTAGGAGATACACCTATTTATTATCCCTCCCGGGGAAAAAAAAGGGGATTTCTCGGCATGGTACTCGCTCTGCTTGCATTTGTCCCTGTCTGCATCCGCCTTCCCTCCTCCTTCACTTCACAGTCTGGTTGGTTTTTTCCCAAAGTGTTCCCAGGCTGATGGTGTGACAGGAAGAGTGATTACAGCTGCACACACTGGCCTGGCTGCAAACGGAGCCTCAGCTCAGGGAGCCAAGGTGCCCTAATTGGTTATCGAATGAAGGGAATTAAAGACATTAATAGGTGAAGTGGCAGCTCCTTCGGTTTTGGAGCGGCGGAGAGATGTTCGTCCTCTTCTAAAGGCTGGGAAACAGCCAAGGCTGGCTGCGTGCTCTGCTCCTAAAGGGAAAAATAGGGGAAATAAAGCCCAGAAGGTCTCCCTTCCCTGGGACCAACGTGGGAGCAAGCAAGCCAGTGGCTGTCTGTCCTCTCCAAACTGTGCTGTCGAGGTAGGGCTGTGGCCAGGAGACACCACTCAGCTGGGATCACTCTAGTGCTCTTCCTTTGGATGGAGAAGATGGAAAAGAGACGTTGACTTTGGCACAGAGTGGCAGCACAGCAAGTGGTTTCCTGTTCCTGCTGTACCTCAGTGGAGGGTGATCCTTGTTGGAAACTTGTGTGTCTGCGACCATGTGAACCCAGCTTGGGACTGGGCCCACTATGGGGCAGGAGGATGGCACGGAGACCAGGAGCAACAGGGGGAGCCTCCCTACCTCCAGAGCTCTGGAAGGAAAGAGGACAAATGGCCAGTTAGTTCAGTGGTGCCCAACACCCTGAGCTCGTGATGCTGCCAATAATGGCAGGTGCCTTCCTGCATCCCTGCTAACGGCATTGGGTGAGCAGGGGAGAAGGATGAGCTCCCTTTTCCAGTAGTTACTCCAGCAGTTAGTTATGCTCCTTGATTGTCTTTGGTCTTTGCCAGCTCTTCTTTCTTCCCATCTCCGTGACTGATGCTGCAAGGATCTTTCCTGGTCACATCCATCTTGCTGCTTCCTGTTGCTGCTGGCGATCTTCCAGCCTGTGCAGAGCTCTGAAGTTTGGGAGCCTTTTGGGTTATTTTTACATGCTCTCTACCCTTGTCTGGACTGCGTGTGAGGACAGGTCACCAGTTCAGACACCTCTAAGCCTCTTGTAAATCAGTTCCCTTCTGTGCTGGGGTTAGCAAGGGTGTAAATGGACTGGTTTTTAAATCCACATGGCTGCTCGGCTTTCCCAGTGGAAACTAGCTCTCTGCTCAAGGGACAATCAGCCCCTAGGTTTGCCCCTATGAGAAGCATTGCAGTGCCAAACAGATTGGCTCAGACATCCTGTTTTGAGTGTTTAATGTTGTTTTTGGCACCAGCCAGCAGTGACATGGCTGGCTGGGCTCAACACGAATGGGCTTTGTGTGGGTAGGGGAGCACCAGGGCTGTGTCTGGTGCTGCCGGAATGCACTGGCTTGTCTGGGGCAGGCTGATCCAAAGCGATTCTGAGTTAATCCTGGCTGGTTATTGCTCACAGTGTTGCTTTTTGCTTTTGCCACCATGTAGCTGCCAATGGTCCGTGTGTCAGCCTTTGGCAGTCAAACTCTGGTGATGCCTCTCCGCTCCTGTGGCACTGCCTGTGCCTGCTGGGCACCTGCTGGGTGCCGTGTGCCTGTGACGCTGTGACACTCAGAGGGTGGCACGTGGGGATCATGGGGCAAGTGGGAGAAGCGGGTTTTGGGTGAAGATGGGGCTGTGTTTCTAGTTAGTGTTAAGCCATCATGTGCAGGTCCGGGCACGGCAGTTACACAGGGGTGTCCTCCAGCGTGCCGACACAACAGTGAGGGGAAAATCCTGCTGAGTGTCCCTAATTCAGGATAGGCTTGAGAGCTGAACTTGCAGGAAGGAAGCCGCTCCGTTATTTTAACCATCAAATGCTTTTTCTCCCACGCATGCAGGTTTTTCAGTTCCTCTTTCCCAGTACAGCCGAATGTTTAGAGCACTGGGCACCAGTTTGCACTTGAGGATGTGGGTGCTGAGGTGCTGAGAAGGCCCTTGGCCATTTTCACCTGCCAGAGATTTTGGAGTCTGCAAGTTCATGCTTGCTGGAAGATGCCTAGCCTGGTGTTCTTGGATGAGCAGGCTGTGATCCAGCCAGCATCCAGAGCCTGAACCTTGCTGCTCCTTGCTCATTCCATGACAGAGACTTGGGAAGCGACAGGGCAGTGCTGTCAGAGCTGTAACAAAGCACTGGCATGGCTCTTGCCTGCTCATGCTCCTCCAGTCTGTGCCACTGAGTTATCCCAGCACTGTGGCCTTCCCTGCAAACCTGGCTCCTGCCTGGCAGGAGAGTCTGCAGCTCTCCATAGGAGGACTGTGTGTGCAGGAATGTTGCTGGACTTCAGGGCAGCTGCAAAGAGGAGCCACATGGAGAAGTCAAGGGGCAACAGATACAAATTGTGCCAGGAGAGGTTTCATCTCAACATAAGAAAGCAATTTTTATAGTGAGAACAACCATGCAATGAAACCACTCTGTCTGGGTGGTCTAGAGTTCGTGTTGCTCGAGGTTTTCAAGATATGGCTGGACAGGGTAGTATAATCTCACCTGGGCTCCCTTCCCCGTGAATGATTGGGCCAGGTGACCTTTCAAGGTCCGTTCCAACCTAGTCTGCTCTACGTTCTGTGACCTGAGTCATGTTGACATGTATGTTCACACTTGTGTGGAACAATGGTTCTTGCTCAGCTTCCCACTGGAGAAGTGACTCCAGCAGCGCAATTCACTGGAGAGCGAGCAGGCATTCCAAGAAGGTGTTGTTTGCCTGCTGTCCTTCACAGGAATGGAGTGGAGTGTGTGGTGCCTTCCTGTGGGCCTGTAGGTATGTATGTGCCTCCTGCTTGAACTGAACACCATGAGGTTGTGTGATGGTTCTCTCCCCAGTGGTTTTCTTGAACTATGAAGCTCTTGGACTTCCTTGTGAGTTAGCAGAGGAAATGTGAGCCATGTTTCATTCAGTACAGAAGTAGGTACCTTATAAAAATGCATGAGTTGAGAGACATCAAAATCAAATACTTGCAAATCTGAAGAACCCTTGGCTCTTGAGGCATGATCAGGCAAAAAATTGGGACTTTGGTGATGACACTTCCAAGACTGACAGGAGGATTAAAGAGGTACTTGTTCCAATTTTCCCTGTTCCACGATATAAAGGAAAGCCTGAAATGTTTGCCTGTCTTTGTATTCCCCCTTTCTGTGTATCATGGCCGTGTGTGGCCTGTTGGGAGTTGAGGGAAGTGAGGGATTCTGGCAAGGGTGGCTTTGCCTGTCAGCTGTGTTCAAGAATGTTGGGTTTTTCAGCTCTGGGTCAAGTTGCTCATGGTGTTGAGGTTAAAAAAGTGTCAATAAGAAGCAAATGCTGAGCTTTAGCTCATTTTGTATTTTCATCAAACACTGGCACCGCACATGCGTCTCTTGTATTGACAGCTTTGCTGTACGTTGTCGTGGGCCGTAGTTGTGCTGAACATTGCTATAAAGGCTGTGTTTTAAGGTCGTGAGTAGATGGGGATGGGTGTGAGGTTGAATTTTTGATCCCGGATGCATCTTTTGCCTGATGAAGAATGTGAAGTGGATGCCTGAGTGTGTATTTGGGAGCAGGTTGGTGTTATGGCTGATAGATCTCCAGAGCTTTCCTCCAGGTAGGGTAATTTCCTGGCTGCTCCAACACCAAAGCTCTGCTCACCTCTCCACCTTCCTCCATTTCCAGCCTCTTACAGTGACCTCTTCTGTCCTGCTTTTGTCATGCCTGGACTGAAATATTTCAGGGTTTTCTCAAGAATGCCAACAAGTGACTCATTGCTCTAGTGCTGCCCTGTGTCAGGTTCATCTGCAGTGTCAAGGCTCAGCCTACAGAAACTTGGAGTCCCGGCCTAAGTTTGGCAGTGTGTTTCCCGGTGCTCTGGCTGCAGTGCATGCTGGAAGATGTAGTCTTGGCGGGGTGCACCTCCATATTAAAAAAAGAAGGGTGGCTCCATTTTATTCAAATTGGGTTCAGCCTTCTCCCTCCTGGCAGCTTGCCGGCGCCGTCCCACTCAGCCCTGAGAGCCACCAAAGTTCTCCCGGCGCCTTGTGTGAGCGCGGAGGCGGGAGCGCAGCTCCTCCATTCAAAATCTTGCTTAATTCCACATTGAACAGCTTGTTTTGAAGCCTTGTGCTTCGGCGTGTTTTGCAACAGCTCGGACTCCCGCCGGGTGCAGGCGGTGGAGGGATCCTGCCCACGTTGGGTGGCAGTTCTGGAGGGTGTCATGGCAAATCTCCTTTGTCTGCTACGGCCTGACTGATGTCTGGGGGAGAGCGAACCCTCCTCGCCTGCATGATTTCTTGAGCTGAAAGCAGCAAGTGAGTGAGGAAGCTCCTTTGTGCAGATTTCTCCGTCTCCTCTTGTTCGTGCCAGCTGGCTCGCGTTCAACATTTCTCTTTTTTTCTCTCTCTCCTTTTTTTTTCTCTTCCCTCTCCCCCAGCTCTAGAGAGAGGGGGCGGGGAGAGAGGGAACATCTTAAAAAGAAATCTGCAGAAAAGACATGGGAGTTACTTAACAAAAATCCAACCCAAACAAGCCCAGCTGGGGGATTACAGGCTCGGTGGTGGGAGCCGAGCGGGGAGTGAGTGCAGCAGCTCGGAGAAGGCAGCATGTTGCCCCCCCACCACCCTGAGTTTCTTTAGTCGTAAAAGGAAACAAAAAGGGATCTTGTGCCGAGGCAGCGGATGGGGAGAGCGGCCGGCTGGCTGCCAGCCACAGGAGGAAGGGCCTCGCATTGTGGCCCCTCGTGCTGCTGCCTTGGCTGGGGGCTCCTGGGGAGCCCTTTGAGGGTCTCGGCAAGCCGGGGGGGGGGGGGCAGCAGCCCTTCCGCGCCACTGCCTTTGCCTCACCCAGGAGGGAGCGGAGGGCTCTGTCTGCTCTCCAGGGTTGCTCCTGGCTGGAGAGAGCATCTCGCCAAACCCTTTGCTCCCTGCCTTGTGCCCCGCTGGAGGAAATGCTGTGTCCTACAGATTTTCTCCCCCCCTTCCCTGTCCTCTTTGCTGCTCCTTCTTGCGGGCATTCCTGAAAGTTAATCAGGGTGAAAATTGCAGTCGGTCATGTCTGGAAGCCACCAGAGGCTGATCCTGGAGCGCTGCAGGCTGGAGCACATGGCTATGAGACAGTCTCCCTATGTGTGGGCTGGCTGCTGCCAGGAGAAGAGCGTTCTCCTGCATCTCGCTGCCCTTGGGCGGTCAGTGTTTCCCTGCTTTGGTCTCTTGGCCTCCGGTAACCAGCAGAGAAAGCTGGAGTGGTGCGGGCTTGGCGGGTTCTGAGCATCCTGCACTGGTTTTAGCACAAAGAGCTGGGGGCTCGTGAGGTTTCCTTGCTGCTTTTTGGAATGCGAGTGTTCTGGTGGAGGAACTGTCTCTAGGTGTGTGTGCAGCCCTGAAAGTGAACTTTCAGGTTTGTCTCTGAACACGGTTTGGCTCTGTCCCAGCCCGTAGATGCGGATTGTAGAGGTCTCAGCACCTAATGGAGCTGAATTATTCATGTCTGGTGCTGTGTGTGTGCAGCATTCCCAAGCAGAAAGCTGTCTCCTTGTAGGATCTGCGCTCCAGGACTGCTCTTAAAATGCTTCGTTGGCAGGTCTCCAGGCCAACAAGTGAGCACATGCTTTTCATGTTGCGCGGGGATCAATCCTGTGATGGCAGGAGGTAAGGGGAAGGACACATTTACAGCTGAATCAATCTCCTCACTCTGTTTTCCAAGATGCCATGATTTGTGGTGGCATTACACCCCCCAGCAGGAGAGCAGGGAGGATCTGGATAGAACCCGGCACTTCTCCAGCTTGGACAAAGCAGGAGGTGGGAAAGGCACCTTTTTCTCTGGGACACGGGCTGTGGCAGCCAGAGTTCCCCATCTACCAAAATGATGCCAGGGTAGGTTGGGAATCCTTGGGGTCTGGCTTGGGAGAGGGACCCAAAATGCTCCTTCAGCTGGAAGGTAGAGCCTGCAGGAGTGGAGAAGAGAAATGGGGAATTGGAAGTTTCAGGAAGGGGGTTTTAAAGCTGTGGAGAACTTTTTAGAGCCACGTGCAATGGAGAATGTTCCGGGGGTGCCCCCACATCATGTAAACAGGGTCCCAGCCTTCAACCTGGGACTGGAAGGGTTGATCTCTGCTCCAGTCCCTCTTCCCCTGGTGGCACGTCATGAGCTCCCTGCCCTGCTCTTGGCATTAAGAGCCTTCCCCCGGCTCTTGCCAATCCAGCATGTGCCTGTCCGTCCTGTTTGTGATTCCCTTCCCTCTGCATTAGCAGAGCAGGCTCCCTCGGCGCCTCCTCTGTAGGGTGAGGGTTTTTGCTCCTCTTGTTTTCTAACCCTTTGATTGTTCTTAGCTCTCTAATTGCCAAGGACTCAGCGGACTTCTGGGCTCCTTCTTCCTTTTGTTGTGGTAGGAATTGGCAAAAACTGCTGCTGCTTGCAGAGTTTCAGACCCAAGTCCCGCTCATCTGCTCTCCTTATTCCACATGTATAAATAATATTTATGGAGATGTGTGTGCGTGTGTATCTGCACGTTTGGAACAGCAAGGTGAATTCCCTGGTGGGAGCAGAGAGCCGGCCGAGCCGGCATCGTGGAGTTGTTGCATGGAGTGGTAGGTGCTGTGCCTGTCGCAGTACAACCCTGAGGATTGTCCATTGCTTTTCTGCCACTGCGAGGTCAGATTCGTGTCCCTTTATCCTTCTGATCCGAGCTGGCCGTGGCCCTTTGTGTGCTTCAACCTTGGGTTGGCAACTCTTGCATTTGGAGGCTGAGCCTCATCCTCTCCCAGCAGCTCCTGTGTGTTGATCCTGCGTATCAGTGCTGTGTCCACCTGTCCATTGGGGTTGTTGCTGGATTTTGTGCCTCAGCTTAGGGCTGGGAAGGGGCTGTTACGAGCCAAAAATTTGGTTCATTCATCTTGTTACCATCTTTGCCCATCTGCACAAAGGGATTGTTGTAGATCCATGGCACAAAGAGCTGGCTGTACCATGCAGAGGTGAGGTAGTCGCTGCCAATTGCTGGCCCCATCGGTGGTTTGGAGAGAGGCTCTGAAGAGACAGGTAGATGGGGTTGGGCTGGACACCCTGGCTTGGGACTGGGGAGCAGGTCCTGGGGCAGGAAGAGGAGGAGGAGACAGCAGCAGAAACACGCAGGGCAGCTTTGGCAAGCTGTTAGTGACTCCGGTGCACGAAGTGATCTCCTGATTCGGCACTTTCCCCGCCCGCTGAAATGAGAGGTCAGTGCTTTTCATTTCCAGCTTGCACGCAAGCCCCCAGCTCCTAGGGTTAAAAATCTCCGTAATGACCTGTCAGAGAGCGGATTATTAGCTGTACAGAGCTGAGGATGCTGTGGGGAGCAGATGGAAAATGGTCTGGCTGCGGCAGCCTTGCTGATGAAAGAATCCCTGGCATTTTTACAGTGTTTGCATCTCTGGAAACGCACCGTGTAGCTGCTTTCCAGGCTCCTGCCTGCTGGGGTTTGAAGAAATTTGTGTGTGTGTGTGTTTTTTCCCCTTCCCTTCTCATTTCTCTTCAAGTCACCTGTTTTTGAAGTGTTGCTCATAAATAGTACCAGGAGCCAGCAGGCTTGGAGCTTGACGGGGAAGGGGAGGACAGTGCTGCTGGAGAGGAGCCTCATCCAAATGGGTGGTCAAGGATTTCTTAAGGGTTCTGGAGGGCAGGCAGCCCGGCTGGATGGTGCTGGGAAGAAGCTGTTACATGTGCTAATTATGTCTCGTCAGGGTAATTGCCACAGCTCTGTCGCTGTGTCAGGTTGTATGTGGGTGTCTTTTTTGTTTTCCTCCCAGGGCGAGGGGCTGGGAAGCTGGGAGGAGATATTTTGGGCTCACTGGGGTCAGCTGTGGCGTGGGGAGGTAGGGCTGAGCCCCCACTTCCCAGTTAACACTGGGTACTTGTACGATTGCATCTTGGTTTCCCATTGGAAGCTTATTGTGGAGGTGATGGTGGTAAACATCCCAAATCCGGGTGCTGTGTTGTGCTGCCAGGAGGTGTGGAATGGGAACCTTGTGCTTCCCACTGCGATTTGGCCTTTGGCGACCGCTCTGATGCGTCCCAAGTGTCACAAGCACTCTGAAGCCTGGGATTTATTTCCCACTGAGGCACTCGACTTCCCTGGTGAGCGGCTCTCGTCCCTCACAGCGAGGCTGGTGCGGAGAGGAGCCCTCCCTCCGGGTGGCATCGGCAGGAGAAATCAATCCTCCCTCCCAGGGGCAGCGCTCGATAATTCAGAGGGAAATGGCGAGCGGGGAAACGTGTGAGTAATGTCTTGTTGGAGCCGAGAGCCGTGACCTGCCAGGGCCGGTATTGATCGAGGACCGGTGCCAGATGGCTGCTGCTGCAGGGGCAGCTGCCGAGCAGCTCCAGCCCAGGGGGTGGCAGGAGGATTCTACAAGGGGGGATTTGGGAGGTTGGGGGTTTCACCCTGCCCAGATCTCTCCTGGTTGCAGGTGCGGCTGCCAGTGAAGGCAGATCTGCCTGCCTGCAGCTCTTCGTGTGTAACCTTGTTCTCTTTGCTTTCCCTTCCAGCAGCAATGCCGTCACCTGGGCAGACCCCAACCACTGGAAGCCCCCCAAGGACGTAGGTGACCCCCAGGGCGTGGAGACAGGGAAGAGCCTTGAATCGTGAGGGGTTGTTAACTCTAAGATGTCCTTGAGCAGCGGAGCTTCCGGAGGGAAAGGAATTGATGCGAACCCGGTTGAGACGTACGACAGTGGGGATGAGTGGGACATTGGTGTAGGGAATCTCATCATTGACCTGGACGCTGATTTGGAGAAGGATCAGCAGAAATTGGAAATGTCGGGCTCCAAGGAGGTGGGGCTCCCAGCACCCAACGCAGTGGCGACACTACCGGATAACATCAAGTTTGTGAGCCCGGTGCCGGGCCCTCAGGGCAAGGAGGGCAAATCCAAGTCAAAAAGGAGCAAGACTGGCAAGGACAGTGGGAAGCCGACCCCGGGGTCCTCCCTGTTCACTCCCAGTGAGGGAGCTGGTGGCAAGAAGGAGGCTCAAGGACGCTCTGGGGATGGCGCGAACTCAGGTGGTTTGGTGCCTGCCGTCACCCCAAAGGGCTCGGAGAAGTCTGCCAAGGCATCTCGCAGCGTGGCCGGCTCCAAGAAAGAGAAAGAGGGCGGCTCATCCAAAAGCAAGAAGGAAAGGAGTGAAGGTGCGGGGGCTGCAGTGGAGAAGGAGTCCAGTGTGCTGCAGCCCCTGGCCCTGGCAGTGAGGGTGGGACAGTATGATGGGAGCCAGGGGACAGAGCCTGCTGCTGCTGAGCAGCTTGGGAGTATAGCTATTGACACGGGAACTGCGCTCAATCCCTTGGGAGTTAAGTCGGAGCTGGAGGATGGGGAAAGTGAGTGCCGGCAGCTGAAGAAGGTGAAGTCGGAGAAGGTAAGAAAGGTGTCAGGGTGTGGGTGACGTTGCTGCTCCTGTGCCAGAATGTCCTGCTGTGGGTGGCAAGGGAACGGGACCATGTGTCTTGTACTGCTGGGACCAACAGTGGTGTCGGCTGGTGCCTCCTGATTCTGGCGTGAAGGTGGTTTGGCCATGTGATGTGCCGGTGTCTGGACATGGCGATGGAATAGCACTGGTCAAGCTGTGCCTGGCTGCTGGGAACCGTGTGTCAGCAGATCACCTGCAGCCACTATGCTCCACGTACTATCCTGCTGTACCCTCTGGGATTTGGTTTCTTTAGTGCTGTGGCTGTGCCAATGGGTCCAGGCCTCTCTGGCCTCTGTCACTCTGCAGTCAAGGTGATATCCTGGCGCTGTGCCTGCTCCAGCTCCAGCTCCTAACGGGACACACCTCATCAGTGGGCCACTGTGCTCTGCATCCCACTGGCTTCCCCTTGAGTGCCAAGGCTCCCTGCAGCCCCCGGAGGAATTTATTTCTCTCTGGTTGCATCATGTGCAGAGAAGGATCCCTTAATGTGTCAGTGAGTGTGGGATCTGCATGGGCTCGTGGGTGAGCACAAGGAGCAGGGCTGACAGGAGTCACCGCCTCGTTCCTGGAGCTGCCAATGGTAGGTGGGCTCTGTCCCACAGGTGGTAAGGATCTGACCCGGGCCAGCCGGGGCTGTGGGTGATGTTTGTCATGTCACTCCTCTGCTGACATGCAGCAGCGATGCGGAGCTGGCCAAGCTGCTCTTCCAGGTCACCAGGGGCACAAAAAGCCCCACCAGTGGCCCACGACCTACAGGGTGAGTGGCTGTCTGTCCGGATGGCGCTGAGCTCTGGGTGGCTGCATGGCTGGACACGGCCATTTTGGGACTCTTCTTGTTTCTCAGTAATCACAGTGGCTGATGGGAGTTCTGTGGGTAGATGGGGAGGATTTTGAGCATGTGGAGGTCTGCATTCTCCTCCATGCCAGCTGCACATGGGTGCCTTTGAAGCCACATGTTTGCTGCACACGGGGTGAGCATCACAAGTGCATGTGTTTGGAGTGGCTCGGCCCTATTGCCATTAACACTTGCTGGGGTTGGGAGAGTGGCTGGGCAGTATTGGGGTGTACATCGCCCTGTCTGCACCCGGCAGCTCCCAGGAGGTTTTTTGCTTTAGTGTAGGGATCACAGTGTGGGCACCGGGATGGGTGGAGAGGGCTCAGTGGAGTTGGGAGAGGTTCTGAGGCCAGGGTTTTGTTGGGGAGCATGTATGGAGAGAAGGGTGGTGGGGATGGTTAGCCATGGGATGGCTCTGGCACACGGGCTGCTAAATGGCCTGGGGCTATATCCACTTGAGAGGAAGACCCTGGGGCAGGTGACTGAAGCCTGTAATATTCAAGAGTGGTGTGGAGATGATGTGTTGTTCTCTTGTCTGTTCTGGCAGTGGAACAGAGTGAACGAAACCAGGAAGAGCAGCAGATGCTCTTCTACGTGATGGACTGGAATGTTGCTGCTAAAAACTATGGATGGTGAAAGTCCACCAGTGCTCTGGGGCACCGTGTGGGTTTGTGAGGAGAAACCCATTGTACAGGACAATGTCTTTCGGCTTGGGAAAAGTACGAGGAGGACAGGAGCTTGGGAAGTGGTTTGGGAAGTATCTCCACATGCTTGGCTGTTACATTCCATCACAGCCATCTGTGCTGGCCGCTGTCACAGCCAGCACTGGAGCCGGCTGGACTTTGGGTCGTACCCTGCATGACTTTGCTGTGCTGTTATTATCAAAGATTTATTTCTTTCACTGATGCAGCTGCAGAAATCCTCTGCAGCCGGAGGGGCAAAATGGAGGTGGGGTGTTGGTGGAGGAGGAGCTGGACATGCCCCAGCTGTGTGTGCTGGCACCCAGAAACTCCCTGTCTGCTGGGCTGGTCCCACAGACAGGGGAGGAGGGATTCTGCCCCTCTGCCCTGCTCAGGTGAGACCCCACCTGCAGAGCTGCCTCCAGCTCCGGGGCACCAGTATAAGAAGGATGTGGAGCTGCTGGAATGAGTCCAGAGAAGGCCACAGAGCTGCTCCGAGAGCTGAAGCCCCTTGGCTCTGGAGCCAGGCTGGGAGAGCTGGGGGTGTTCAGCTGAAGAAGAGAAGCTCCAGGGAGACCTTAGAGCCCCTTCCAGTGTCTAAAGGGGCTTCAAGAGAGCTGGAGAGGGACTTTGGACAAGGGATGGAGGGACAGGTGAAGGGGGAATGGCTTCCCACTGCCAGAGGGCAGGGTTAGATGGGATATTGGGAAGGAATTGTTGGGTGTGAGAGTGGTGAGGCTCTGGTGCAGGTTGGCCAGAGCAGCTGTGGCTGCCCCATCCCTGGAAGTGTTGAAGGCCAGGTTGGATGGGGCTTGGAGCAACCTGGTCTAGTGGAAGGTGTCCCTGCCCACAGCAGGGGATGGTACAAGATGATCTTTAAGGTCCCTTCAAACCCAAACTGTTCCATCATCTCCATGCTGATGTCCTGTGAGGAAGGTACTGCCATTTTACTTGTTTAGATTCAGGCACAACCACCTCAATGAATGCTCAGCTTGGAGGGTTGATCCCTGTTTTGAGAAGGGATTTAATGTCTGGATCTGCAGGAGCACATGTTGCGTTTGCTCTTAGGAGGAATCATTGACTGTGTTTCGTCAGCCTCCTGGGGGCAGCTGGATGCCTTCCTTTGGGTCGGGAAAGCCCTGGGCAAGAAGAAGGAAGGTGTGTGCATGGTGAGGGGTGGGAAGACAGTTTTTGTTAATTGAGGAAGAGCCTGAGGCTGGGCAGATGCCTGGGGCAGGGTGGAGGACAGAGGGGGTGCAATGGGGGCTGTAGTGATGGGGGATATGGCATTGGGCTCATCCTGTCTCCTGAAAGCTGTGAAGTTGCCCCAAAAACTGCATGTGGAGTCCAAAGGAGAAGTGAAGAGCAGAGGTACATGCTGGCTGTGGGAGGGATGCTCCTCCAATCAGTGCACTGAGGGGATGAAGGGGGCAGGTTCATTCTGGCCTGGCAACAAACCCTGCCTGGGAAGCGAGAAACTTGCTCAGACCGAAACAGGAACGGCCACAACATGACTCAGCCCAACCTTTGGTCTCCATGAGCTTGTCCTCTGCTTAACCCTATGCTGCTCCCTCTTCCGTTCTGGGCAGGGAAGTTGGTCTCTGTCTGTGGATGAAGGAGGAGACTGTCTGTCCCTCCACTGGCTTCAGCCCAGGGTAGGCAACTTCCCCATCTGTAGGTGCACGCTGAGCTGGCATCTTCAGCCAGGAGGTTTTGTTGTATCTCCCTGGCTGGAATAACGAGCACTTTAGCAGGGAGTGTTTTTCCTTGATGAGGTGCTTTGGTCCCCCAGCCAGTTCATGCCCCAGCCAGCTCACCCCACTTGCCTCTGCTTCTGCTTTTGTGCTCTTCTTGTATCTCACTGTAGCGTTTGGCAGCCCTCAAGCCTTTGCTGGGTGTAGGAAGGAGCTTTGCTGTGGGTTCTTTCAGACACCCTTCCGTGTCAGCCAGTGCTTCGTGGTGCCGTGTCCACAGACAAGGTCACCCTTACTCCCATGTCTGGCATCACAGTGATGAAGCCTGTGGTCGTGGCCCATGGGCTTAATGGAATTTGTTTTGCCAGTGTGACCCCCATGGCTCCTCTGGTGGCTGCTTCCCAGAGTGAAGCCTCAGGAACTGAATATCCCAAACGCCCCTTTGCTTGGTGCGGATCTTGGCTTTGTCCAGGCCTGTTACATGCTCTCCTTGAACCCAATGCCATCAGTGTATTGGGACACAAGTGATAACTTCTCCAGGGATGGGGCTGATCGTGATGAAACCCACTGGCAATAACCCTGCTGAGACCTTCCAGGGTCTCTGGGATGGGCTGAGCACCTCACACATGCCTCAGGCTGTGGTTGGTGCCTGGGCAGCTCCTTGGAGCCCCAGGAGGGATTTGGGGGGCCAGCAATGGTAGCTTAATACTTCTTGCAGCAGGGAGAGAAAAGAGCCTGTGCTGATGAACCCATGACCAGAGTGTGGGTACCAGAGGCTGGATCAGTCCCTGGGTCATTGGTGATGGGGGTTTGGTTTGGAGGGACAGTGGTGTTGGGGAGGGAACGGCAGCTCTCGGCGAGCAGCTACACTCAGCAAAATGGCCGTGCACGGAGGAGCAGCGCCCGCTGTGCTGTCCCTGCCCCACCGGCTGCCGTGGCAGGGCCGAGCTGGCCCCGGGGCCCGGTGGCCACAGCGGTGGGTGCTCGGTCGCCAGCTCTGCACCCACCTCGCTGCCCACGCCGTGGCCCCTGCACCCGCTGCTCAGCACGCCAGGCCAGCCAGGGGATGTTGAGCATTAAACAAAAGAGCCTCCCAGCTCTTGGCTGCCGCTTCGGCTTTGTTTTGATTGAGAGGTTGTTCAGCAGGAGGAGGGAGGGAGTGTTTTTTTTCCTCCTCTTCTGACGAGCGTCCAGATGCGACGCTGCTGCAAACAAGGGAAAGGCAAACAGAAGCCGCTGGAGACTCGGCTCTTCTGAAAAGCCTCTCTGGGTCACATGTGCTGCGGTTTTGGGCAGCCAGGAGGGTGAATTCGGTCGTGTCCCTCTGTGGGAGAGGGGGTGAAAGCTGCTGGTGCATTTTTTTCCTGAATTTCCCCCTGGACACAGCGTGGTTATGCCCTGTGCGTGCTTGAACTAAAGATCCCTGCTATGGGTGGCATAGTGGTGAGGGGACACTGTAAGGGGGAGGGGACACTGCAGTGGCTGGACCCCAAAACTGGTGTGAAAATGTACTTGTGGTTCTGTGGGAGGAGAGCGTGACAGTGGAGGGGGTGGGTGGTGACACCGCACCAAGTGGCAGCTACCAAAAAAGAAATATTCCCCAAAACCACATCACTGGGCTCTTCTTGCTGCCACTGCCTTGTCTGGCAGTTTGCAGTGTGGCTTTGGTGTCACCTGTGTGATCCTTCTTCCTCTAATTTAGCGACATGGTGTCTCCAGTGCTGGTCCTACAGCCTCAGCAGGACGCAGGATGTGGCATGGACTCCCAGGTGTCTCCCCCATTAATCCTTTATCTAGAATCAAAGTACGGTTGCCTTTTTTTAGCCTTTTTTCCATTTTTTGGGGGAGGGATGAGGTTTGGTGGTGGATGCAGCAGTGAGGGTTGGGGTGGGGAGTGCGTGGGTGACTCCAGCTTGAAGAGGTGAGATTTCCCAGTAGTTCTGCTGGGTCCACGCCCAACAGGAGATGGGTGTAGATTAGGGACATTTCTTGATGTGGGGCAGAGCCAGGATGGGACATTGTGGGCTGGTCCCAGCCTTGTGCTTTGAAGATGTGCTTGGGATTTTGACTGGTAAGGGGTTCCTTGTCTTGGGGCCAGGGTTTGGGTGGAGAAGCTCTCAGTGGAGGTGTTTTGGTGAAAACAATTGCTGCTTTAAAGACCCTCCAAAACTGGCTCCATTCATCCCTTCAGAGCTGGTGTTCATTCTGTGCTTCATGTTCCAGAGGGATTTTTAGGACACACTGGAAGTCCAGCACTTGGGTAGGGACCTGTTTGTACAGAAAACCCTGGGCAGAGGCTGTTTCCCACCCCTTGCTCCACAGGAATTGGCTCTTTCCAGGGAATGGCAGCCAGAATGACATTGGCAGCCCAAGGAGGTACAGGGGGATGCAGGCAGCTGCCGGCTCTTGCCTGCTCTGCTTGCTGTGGTTCCTTTCCTCCAGCCATGCTGGAATCAGATCCCTCCAGAGCTGCTGACAGGGCTGTGTTGGGAGGCCTTGGGAATGACACTGCTCGTTTCCTTATCGTCCCCAGCCCTGCTGCCTGGAGCCTTCTGCTCCAGGAACAAGGCAAGAAGGGGGCACGCAGCCAACATGTGTCAAGAGCTACAAAGGAGGAAATTGGCCTTGTTCACTTCAAACCGTGGGGTTAGTCCTGGAGTTTTGGCTCCTGCTGAGAGGTTATTTATATGTGGGATTTTTTTTTATAACCGCTGGATGTAGCAGGCTGGGAGTTCCAGCTGATCCCATCTCTGAAGGCTTTACGAAGGGAAAATTGCATCTCTCCCTGGTTGCTTTCCCAGCTGGCAGTGTTAGGAAGGACTAAAGGGCTGAGTTAGCTTTGATGCCCGACCCATCAGTGTTTCCGTATCCCAGTGAATTGGTCGTTGTGCCAAAACGAGGCCCCGTCTCCACTGGAGCGGGAGCAGGACATACGGCTCCCCGTCAAGGACATGGTGATGGGAAATGGAGCAGCTCTGGGAAAGCAGAGAAAACATCTCCCTGCTCCTGAAGCGTGAGAGTGGAATGACACTGTGAGAGCAGAACGACACTGTGCTAACGAGGGGGTGACAAAGAGGGGGGACAGCCCCTTCTCTGCTTCCTTGGCATGAGCGACCTGCGAATCTGCTCCCCCAGTGCTTTGATTAGAGATTCTGATGGCAAGGCCGGCGGGTGGTTGATCCTGCTGACTCACGGACCTGATTCCTCCTCCGAGGGCAATGGGAACTGCTGGAGACGGGTCAGATTTGGAGGCTAACGGGCTCGGGTAGACTCTGTGGTGTTTTTTGCTTTGCTTCCAGGCTGGCGGTGGCTGCTCATTAGCCTAATGACCCCAGTTACCCGGCACCATTTATCTGCTGAGGGAGATTTCTTTAAAGGAAGGTTTGCGCCTCTCCAGCGCTTGGACCCCGAAGGCTTCAAAACCCCGGGCGAGCTGCTCCCGCGGCCCTGCCGGGGAGCTGATGCGGGGGGAGTGTGCCAGGAATAACCCGCTTAATGAGCAAAGCTGCTCCTCCAGCCGGCAGCCAGGGAGGCCACGGGAAAGGGCTGCAGAGCTCAGTGCTGCCTGCATTCCCCCTCCTCTGCTTTTAAAGGCTGCTTGGCTGGGGATTTGCTGCCTTTTCCCTGTTTTCTGCAGCTATGGCATCTTCTGTGCCATTGCTTTCACAGTGCTGTGTTGCTCTGCTGCTGCTCTTGAGGATGCTTTGGGCTGGAGCTGTGAAATCCATCTTCCGTGTGAATCCTTGTGTGCAGGCAACCCTGGAGAGCTGAAGGCGGGCAGGAGAAAAGGCAGTGGTGATCACAGTGGACTTTTGGGGTGACTTTGTGGCGTTCCTACCTTTTGGTAACCAGCGCCTTGAGCTCAAACCCTCATCAGGTGCAAGAGGAGCCACCCCAGGGCTCGGAGCTGAGCCAGCAGCTGGGAGAGCAGCCCAGGGCTGGGAAGCAACTGCCGGGCTCCGGAATGATTTAGAGCCACCAGCAGCCTGACGATATGTTGTATTTGGTGACAACATCTGCTTGAGATATTCCTGTCCCTGTTACTCATTCCTGCCCACGGACCAGATCAGGGAACTGATCTGATGTAAATAAACGCGCTTGGGGTTTTCTGGGGTGAGCTCAGATTGTGGGCTGGAATGGGCGGGTGAGCTGGGATGGGTGGGGGCATGGGCAGTGGTGGTGGCACCTGGGGCTGGAGGTGGGGGCAAAGGCAGTGGTGGTGGCACCTGGGGCTGGGGACGGGCTTTGCCAGGGTCATGCTGTGGTGTGAGGGTTAGGGGTTCACTGGCTCCTTGCAGGGCTCGCAGTGGCTTTGACGAGCACTGCTTAATCCAGGAAGGCACATGGTGCCTGTGCTCACCATCCCTCCTCTCCCTCTGTGCTCCCAGCCTCACCAGCTGAACCTTGCCAGCATTCTATGGGCAGGATAAATCCCTTTGCAGGAGGCTGCAGAGCTTTTGTATGGCGTGGTAAAGGCATGTGTTTATATCTGCTGACATTTCCCTTGTGCTTGACACTGAAGTGGGTTTAAAACTTGGTGTCTAGATTTATTTTAAAATATTGTCTGGCCCTAATGCACTTGAGATGTCTTTAAATGTGTCACGATGAATAGTGCACAGAGCACGCCCACTCTGCAGGCCTGAGCTGGAATTTTGGTTGGGACATGGAGGTCGCCATGTTTTACATCCCATTGAGGGGATGAAATGTGATAAAACTCAAAAATGGATTTTGTCCAGTGCTGAGGAAGCAAGAGGACCCATCCGGGCTTGGGACTGCCCTCCCTTAATGCAAATGCTGGAGCCTCTGTGCCTCAGTTTCCTCTGTCCTCTACATGGATTGAATGCTCCTGTTAGGCAGAAGCGTGGGCTTTGTAGGGGAGAGCACTGGGTGCTCCAGGTGCAGAAGACACCATTGCAGGTACAAATCCTGTGGTTGTGGCGCTGTGTTTTTTTTTTTGTTTGTTTGTTTTTGTTTTGTTTTGTTTTGTTTTGTTTTTTTTGTTTTTTTCCCAAGCCAGAAAGTAATTTCATTCCAGGAAGCTCACTCCCCCAATTAGCCATGGAAATGCAGTGTTGCGATATTTTCCCCAGGTGCTATGCAAATAAACACCCTTCCCAGACTCCCCTTGCTTGCCCCCCCATCCCTTCCTCTCTGCTTGTTGGGATGCAGGTACACTGCCTCCCGCACCGGAACGGCCCCGCTCAGCTGTTTAACAGATGGCTGTGGTGTGTTTGAACTGTGTGGCTGGTGGCCACGAAACTTGGGCTCAGCCCTCAAAAAAGGACGCTGGAGCTGGGGCTTGGTGGTGGGTTCCAGTGGGGCTGGAGGAGGGGCTGCCATCCATGTGGCAGCTTGTCTGTGGATGGTGTCCAGTGGAATCATGTGTTGTCCAAAAGGGGAGGCATCCCAAAAATAATCAGTACCACTACAGCTGGTGTTGGTGCCGGTATCCTCCATCACCAGTGTGGTGTAGCGGACAGGCTGCAATGTCCTCATGGTCCCACATGGAGCATGGTGCATGCCGAGAGCCGTGGCTGATGTGACTACATCAGCTCCAAGTGAGTGTTCCCAGCTGGTGCTACCCTGCCAGCTTGGGATCGTGACCCACTTTCCCTGGTGAGACACTGAGCCCAGGTCTATGCTTCTGTGTCCTTTTGACCACCACAGCATAGGGAAGAAATGCCTTTTACAAGGAGAAGGGAGCAAAGAAAGTTCACTGAAAGGGTGCTCAGGCGTTAGAATATGCTGCTCAGGGAAGTGGTGTAATCTCCACCCTTGGAAGTGTTTGAAAGGTGTGTGGATGTGGCACTTGGGGATGTGGTTTGGTGATGAACACAGTGGTGCTGAGTTAATGGTTGGACTTGATCTTGGAGGTCTTCTGCAGCCTTTATGATTACACAGGAGAGAAGGGAGGTTGTCAGTACTGTAGCTGAGTGAGGAAAGGAGCTTGGAAGAACAGGCGAGCGCCAGGTCCAGTCTGTGTGTGCTCAGGGGCCAGGGGAAATTGTTTTCCAGGGCTGAAAGGATCCTGTAAGGAGAGGATGGCTGGGTGCCAGGCAGCTCTTTGAGGTGGTGACTGTCATCAGGCAGAGCTGGCCCATGCTGGTAAAGCCTCTCCTGCCTGGGCACGGGAAAGATCAGCACATCTATGGGGATGCCTTGTACACAGAATGGCCTTTTAGGGTTTCCAGGGCTGTTTGCTGTTCTGCCTCTTGGAGGTGGGGAGGAAGGCAACTATGTCTATATATCACGGAGCTGGTTTGCTGACAGGAAGGTTTCCTTCTTGGCTCAGCATTAACATTTCAAGGTGCAGGAACTCTTTTGAGTATTTAGTGTTTTATGGTTTTGCAGGCGGGCTCTTAGTGCTCTGCTTTGCGGGCAAGGTGAGGGAGCTGGGGGGGCTGAGCGATGAACATCCCTTTGAAGGAAACTAGCCTTTTGGTTGAACCCCTGCAGCCACAAGCAGAGTTGCCCTGATCTAGGGGAAAAGTTGAAGCCCCTTGGTAGCCAGGAGAATGGGTGGTTCAGCTCTTGGACTGGGTCTGGATCTTGCATCAAGAAAGCCACAGCTGCATGTGAAACCACGCCCCAGCCTGGGGACAAGCGAATGTGCCATGGCTTTGCCAAGTTGCTGCCTGGTTTGTTTGTGGAGGAGCCATGCCCATGGAAAAGGCCCTGCTTTTGAGGGGCTCACGGCCTGTGTTCCTCTCTCCTGTTTTCTCCAGACCAGGAAAACAGGAGCTGTTGGTGTTGTTCATGATAGATACGTCAATGGTGGCTTGGGCCAGTGTATGTGTCCTGTCCATGTGGTCTCTGTAAGTAGATTCAGTGTTTACCCATTCCCCCAAGAGCACAAGGAGGTGCATGACATTGAAGACTGGAAACATTGGGGTTTCCAGGCTGTGGACTCCTCACTAGTGCCTTGGCTCCATCAGGATCACCTCCAGCACATCCCCTTGTGGGGCCCTGCAAAGGCAGAAGGCCCGGCGCAGAGGGCAGGAGCAGATCCTGTTCCAGTTTTTCTTGTGTGAACAGAGGCTGTTTTGGGGTTCTTGTTCCACCACCTCTGTACTCAGCGCTCCTTGTGTGCTTGAGCCCTGGGCCCAAATGCATCCACCTTTATGCAGGGAACGGGCTCTCCTTGGCTACTCCTGGCTGGGAGAAGAGGACAGGTGAGATGAAGCACATCCTTGTGGTGTCCTGGTGGTCTCCAGCCTTTGGCTGTAGGAACAAGGGTGACCAGACTTGCAAGTGCCTCTGGGCAAGAAACCAACAGCTTCATCCTCCAGGACACTGAAGCAGCCAGATTTTTCTGGGCAAGGAGGGGATCCAATTTGGTGCAGTTCCCAAGCTGGTAGCATAAGAAGCCCACGATGAGAGGTTGGCTTCTCTTTGAAAGCTGCTGTCGTGAAACAGAGCATGTTGAGATGGGGTGAGGGACTGGAATTTTGGTAAATTGGATGTTTTGGGACATGGAGACCTGTGTTATGTGCGGTGCTTTGCTCCTTTCCCACTGCTCCGCTGTTGTGTGTTGCCCAAAAGCCTTTGGGAAGTCTTCTCCCTGGTGAACCCCTTTCAAATGTGGCACTGAAGCAGTGCCCGGTGAGGTGCCTTGGCAGCCCCTGTCAACTGAGTGATCCCAGGCCTCCCGCCAGCCAGTAAGGCCATTAAAACCCAGTCTCCTCTGGGAGCTGATGGTCTGATACGGGAGATGGGAAGAGCATCGCTTTCAATTTCCCATTGATCTTAACGAGACGGTGTGGCAGACTCGGATGGCCGGGCTGTGTTGGGGGCTGTTAGCTCCAGCACTCAAAGCCGCCCTCAGGTCCTCTTTGCTTCTCAGTTCTAGGAAATGGAATAAAGAGGAAACCACTTAGGAGGATTTTAATCAGAACTTGGCAGAAGAACTTAAGGAAACCCAAGAAATCTTCTGACAACCGCGCTTCACGCTGAGATTGCCGATGAATGGAAAGGGCAACAACGAGGCCGTGGCTCGGGTGGGTTGGGTTTCTTCTGACTCGTTTAATGGGATCACATTAACATTCCTACCCCCCCTGACTGCATGAGGGGAGAGGGGAAATAAGCCTTCTTCAATGTGCTGGAGACTTGTCAGCTGGAAATAAGGCTGAGTCCTCTGGGAGTAGTTGATGACAGTCATCCCAGACCTGCTGGAGGTGGCCAGCATGGCTTGGGAGGAGGAGATTGCTTAATTTGTAGTAATAGTGGCCTTGGAGTTCAGGGCAGTACTGTGGTATGGTTGGATTTCTTCAAGAAGTTGATCTTGGCAGGCTGGAGAGTTGGGCCTGTGTGAACCTTGTGAAGTTCAACAAGGCCAAGTGTGAGGTCCTGCCCCTGGATCAGGGCCATCCCAAACACAAGTACAAGCTGGGGGAGAATGGATTGAGTGCAACCCTGGGGAGAAGGACCTAGGGATACTGGTGGGTGACAAGTTGGACATGAGCTGGTGATGTCTGCTCGTAGTCCAGAAAGCCAACCTGGGCTCCATCCAGTGGATGTGTATCTGGCAGGTGGAGTTCTAGAGAAGGGAGACCTTAGAGCCCCTTCCAGTGTCTAAAGGGGCTCAGAGAGCTGAAGAGGGACTTTGGACAAGGGCCTGTAGGGACAGGCGAAGGGGGAGTGGCTTCCCACTGCCAGAGGGCAGGGTTAGATGGGATATTGGGAAGAAATTGTTGGCTGTGAGGGTGGTGAGGCCCTGGCCCAGGTTGTCCAGAGCAGCTGTGGCTGCCCCTGGATCTCTGGAAGTGTCCAAGGCCAAGTTGGACAGGGCTTGGAGCAACCTCGGATAGAGGAAGGTGTCCCTGCCCATGGTGGGAAGGGGTTAGAATGAGATGATCTTTAAGGTCCCTTCCTACCCAAACCAGTCTGTGATTCAGTGGTGCTCAGTTGTGGATGGTGAGTGCTTTTAGGAGTGAGAAATGTTGTTCTGAGATTCAAAGCCCTTGTGGATGATGTCTGGGTTCAAACTCAGATGTGTGTGAGGAGTGGACAAACCTGCTGTGATGGGAGATTTCATCAGCTCCTCAGCCCCTTGCTTAGAGCTGATGGTGGGTTTCCCATAGCATCTTTTCAGTCCAAGTTTCTCATTTTGGGGTTTGGCTCTGTTGTAACTCCTTCTGTAAATGGTTATTTTGGAAAATTTGATTAAAAATCCATGGAGTGGTAGGAGTAGCTTGACCATTTAGGGGCAGGAAAGCTGCAGGAGCAGTTCTTGCATGTGTGTCCTGCAGCTGGATAACCCAAAGCAGCTTTTATTTTCCGATTCCTGGGGAGAGATCCATGTAGTTCTGGTTTATGAGCATGGGCCTGGCGTTGCTGAGCAGAAACCCCCCCAAGTTGTGTTTATTTGTAAAGGCCTCTTTGAGACTCTGTTGTACCACGGCTTTTTGTTTTATTGATATTCCAACATCTGGATTGTTTTCCTAAACGTGCTTTTGTCCAAGGAGAGGTTAAGGGAGTGAGAACTGTTCTGATAAAGCTGCCAAAAATAATCTTTGCTTGAGACTAAGTACCGCTCTCAGGACTTCATCTTGTAAAACAATTTGTGGGTGAGCACGAAGAACAACCCCAGGGAGCCCCGAATACTCCAGATGGTCGTTCCTGCCGGGGGGTTGGAGGACTATAAATTCTCCATGAGAGTGTTCAAGTTTGTCACATGCTGCCTGAGGTGATCTAATAGCGGTCAGGGAGGTTGCAGGAAATTGTGGTTGAGGTGATTGAATCCTTGAGAGGAGAGATCTGCATGCACGTAGTCAGATTGACGGGAACAATCTGGAACCTGCTGATGCAGACATTCGTCTTCCTTGCGCCCTGCAATGGATTGCTCATGAATGGGTTGTCATCTCCTGTGACAAGCTGACATAACAAGCCTGATAGCTGGTGTAGCTTTAGGTATTGAGGATGCGATGGTGGCAGTGTGGTACAGATGATCCGTGAGGTATTGTATGAAGAGCCATCTGAAAAGTAGGTTGGTGACGCTTTAGAGTTGTGTTTGGCTCTCAGCACCTGGGAAGTGCCGAGCTAAGCAGAGCTCAGCAGCCTCAGCGCTGCCCCCTTTGTCATTCTCCTTCTGGCAGTGTTTTCTCTAAAAATCACATGTCCGTATGCTGTGACTTTGTTTGACAACTTGTGCAGTGACAAGGAGCTGCACTCCTTTCCTGACGAGACGTGTAGGTATATGTGGCATGTGTTCTCCCAACTTGCGTGGCCGTGAAGCAAAATATGGTTTGGATGCCATCTGCTTCCTGGGGGGCAGAGTTAGAGCTGCTGCAGGATGCATGGGATCCAGTCCTGCCTGTGTGCTGTCCTGTGCCTCTCCCAAAGCATCTGGGAATGGTTGTACTGGGTGACCTTGGTTAATTCACAATTAACAGGGTATTAAAAGTGTGCTTGTAAGAGGACTTTCTTATGAGCCTCATGGCTGGTGGCTTGTATATCCCACCTGGGAATGACACCACAGCCTGTGAGCAGAGGGTTGAAGTCATGTCACATAGAATACCCTAAGGTGGAAGGGAGCCACAGGGATCATTTAGTCCCAATTCCTGGCAGCCTTGACTCCATAAACAGTTTTGGTACTAACTTGGAGGAGGTTGTGTTAGTGGGACAGTATGTTGCTTCCTCAGGGGCTTCTCTTGGCTCTAGTACAGGGGTCCTCAAACTTTTTAAACAGGGGGCCGGTTCACTGTCCCTCAGACACTGTCGGGGGCTGGACTATAGTTTGGAAAAAAATGAACAAATTCCTATGCAAACTGCACATATTTTATTTGTAGTAGTGCACAAAAAACAGGAAAAAGAATGTGCGTGCTTCCCACTGATGCTGGCTTGCTTGTCCTGCCTGGGAGCTGGAGGGAGGGAGGGAAAGACAGGGAGCCGCCCACCTCGCTGATGCCACCGCCCCCCTCCTCAGCCCAGCTGTGCAGTCCGGAAAGGGTGGCCAGAAGGGACTAAAAGAACTTTGCCACACCAGGGCTCTGGTGATTCGCCCGAGTTGGCGGGGGGAGGTGGGGGGGTTCTGTAAATACTGGCGGGCCGGATTGAGGATCCTGGGGGGCCGTATCCAGCCCGCGGGCCGTAGTTTGAGGACCCCTGATCTAGTAACATGAACTTTGGACAGCACCATCAGAAGGCATAATCAAAAACCACCTTGGTGGCTCTGCCCACAATGCTCCTCATACTCCCAGGATGGCTAAACACATCCATGCTGGGCAGGAACTGTGCTGGCTCCTGGCTGGGGTCATAGGGCAGGATGGGGAGCCTGGCTCTGGAGACTCGTTGGAGGGCTCCAGCTGGCATGTGACACAGCAGGGCCAAAAGCAGCCACTCTGCCACCCGGGCCAAGAATTTGTAGAGGTTTAATCACCTTGTCCTGGTGCTGGGCTGGAATGCTCTTCCAGTGTCAGATTTACTGCTGGTGGTCCCCGGTCACCCAAGTGCTAGGAGCAGCTTCTGCAGCTGGTGTGTTCCTGGTTGGGCAAACCCTGCTGGACCAAAACTAAAATTTCAGCAGAACTGATAAGACATTTTTAAATACCATTTGAATGTCCACACTGCAGGTCTTCAGCTTGTTTCTTATGGAGAGGTGATCATACTGTGTGTGCCTTGGAGTGAAGTATGACCAGTTTGGTGAAGGTTTTGATGCTCTCTCTTACTCAGATCCTCTCCGCATGAGGGGAAGGAGTCTTTTATTTTTTGTGTGTTTTTTGTGGACTGGACATCACTTTCTTGCCTGGGCCATTTGCAGCCTGGTGGGGTTTTGCTGGGAAGAAACTGTAGACTAGAGCAGCTGCCTGGGCTTCACCCTTCAGAGGAGATGGTTTTGGGGGGGTGAGGACAGACAGGGAGACTGCCTTGGGCTTGCAGCTTGATCTAAAGCAGGGGTCCTCAAACTATGGCCCGTGGGCCAGATACGGCCCCCCAGGGTCCTCAATCCAGTATTTACAGAACCCCCCCGCTGGGGGTTGGGGAGGGAAACTAAGCAGCCACAGATGACTTCCTGCCACTTAATCCGCGCGCAGCCTCCACAGCCCCCAAGCACCCACCGGGACTGGGCTGGATTTGTGCACTACTACAAATAAAATATGTGCAGTTTGCATCAGAATTCGTTAATTTTTTCCCAAACTATAGTCTGGCCCCCGACAGTGTCTGAGGGACAGTGAACCGGCCCCCTGTTTAAAAAGTTTGAGGACCCCTGATCTAAAAGATCATCCCTGAATCCCTGTGGGATATGGGATGTTGGTATGCAGATGTGAGTGCACTGCGAAGTTAGAAGGTGTCACTGCCTATGGCAGGGAGGTGGAACGAGATGAGCTTTAAGGCCTCTTCCAGTCCAAACCATTCTGTGGTTATATAAGTTGAGTTTGGCTCAAGCAGGTGATCATTTCAGAATGGTGATGTCCTGCTCTGCAGAACTTTGCCCCAGTGTCTGTGCCTGTCTTCTCATGGCTGACTTCTTCAGTACCTTTGCTGTTCCCTCCAGTTATCCTGGTGGGGGAAGCAAGGGAGCTGGAGGAGCCACATTTGGTGCCACCTTGGTGCTTCATAGAATCACAGACTGGTTTGGACTGGAAGCGACCTTAAAGCTCATCTCATTTCAAGCCCCTACCATGGGTAGGGACACCTTCCACTAAACCAGATTGCTCCAAGCTCTGTGTCTAAACTGGCATTGAACACTTCCAGGGATGGGGCAGCCACAACTTCTCTGGGCAGCCTTCACCTGGGCAAAATGGAAATTTGTGTTTTCTTCCACTGGTGTCCTTTAAGAGTCAGGCTGTCCTGGGTGGCTGGCTGGGATGTGAGGTCCTGCCACATTTCCTGCTGCCCTGGGAAGACCACAGCCATGGTCTTCCTGTTTGATGGCTTCTGCCTGGAGAAGGAAACAGGGTACATGAGGACGAGAGGCAGCATTGGGGGATTGTTCTGCTTTGAGATCTCCAGTGTTGCCATTGTCCTGAACCATTTTCTGCCCAACCAGGTTTCAGGCCTCAGCTCCCTGGACACAGCAGGTATTTGGTGATGATCGCAGTGGAGACTTACCCCATACAAGTTTGTGTTCAGCCCAAGATTGATATGGGATCTTTCCTGCCTCCTTGCATGGTCATCGGAACTTCACTGCTACTCCAGGAGGTGTCCTGCCTACTCCTGGCCATCCCTTCCCACACTGATGCTCAAGGGTTTGTGCAGCCATGTGGGGAACTGGGTCAGGGAAGTGATCCAATTAAAAGCTCTGCCGGGTGACATCAAAAACAGGTTTTAACCAGGCAGTTTCCCAGTGCTGCACAAATGCCTGTGTTAGGAAAGAGGGCTTAGGGTCTGGGCAGGAATAAACAGATGTGGATAGGATGTGGTGGGATGGTTTCTTCTGGTGGTGAGACTAGTCTGTGAAGGTTTGCTGTGTTGGTAGGCAACTGTAGGGACAACAAACCCAACTCCCTCTGGAATTCTGGCTGGTGAAGCTTTGTTTTCTTCCCGGAGAGCTCACTCTTGCTCCCTTGTGGATGGGCTGTTGTTCCATGGCTGCCATTGCTCATGGAGAGCTTCCTCCCTAGGCGTTCCAGAGACTCCTCCTCTCCCAGGGGTGCAGTGCCAAGGGCTTTGGGCACAGGCAAAGGCTGGAGCTGCACCGAACCCATGCCCATCCTCGCTGCCTGGGGCGAGGGGGGTTGCCTGCAGTAATCCTGACTAATCCTTTAATCTATATCAACACTGATAGGTATTACAGCAGCAGATAAGGTTCAGACCATGGCTTGGAGCTCAACGATATCCCCACCCTCTTCCAGCTAAATCTGGGCTGATTGTGCTTTCTCTTAAGGGGACCATGCGTGTTTGCTGAGCAGCTGCACTGGGTTGAGAGGGTGGATTAGATGCTCCCAGCTGGAACATGCCCTTGTTGCTGGGCTCCAGCTTGCCAGACAAGTCCATTGATCTGTCTATGTGTGTTCCTGGTGACCAGCATCCTGTGCTTGCTGCAGCAAACCCCTCCGATTGTGTGTTCCTTGGAGTGCCTGAAGCACATCTGCTGCCTCCTGCTTTTTACCTGGGATGTCCACCTGGATATTAGCCTGGTTTGGCTGTAAACACCTCATGGATTTCATGCTTTCCTGAAGCAACTAGTGCTGTGGATCTGCAGTTTCTTGCTGCCTGCTGCTCATAGCAGGATTTTCCTCCTTCCCCATCTACAGAGCGGGACTCCCACACCCACATCTTTCTCCTCCAGGCCTTCCGCACCCTCTTCTTTTTGGGCACCTTTCCTCATGGCTTAGGTCTGCAATGTTCTCACTTGTACAGCTCTGGTTCCCCCAATGGTCCTGCAGTGTGAAGTTGGGACTCCGGATCTGGCTGTCCTGTGTTTAGAGGGCAGCAAACCAGGGTTGTTAATGCTGGGAAAAGCAGCTCCCAGTCGAGTTCATTGTGCAAAACAAACCATCCCTGTTGTTTTTGCTGTCATGGGCTTGTCCGCCCTTTCTCTGTCCTCTTCCAGCTTCTCCCCATGCTCATGGGATTGCTCCGAGTTTGCCACTGATTCCCTCATCAGCAAAGCCATGGTTAATCCTTCCCATAAATCCTTTAAGCTGTCAGCAAACAACCCCCTTCTTAAACTTCTAGCACGCAAGCTTGGCTGGGACAGAGCCTGGCTCACAACCCCAAGGTTTTATTTTTGTTCCCAGATTATCACCTCCTCGTCCTTTCTGGTCCCAGTTTTGGCCAGCACTGGAGGCTCCCCCACCATGGCTGTGGAGCAGCGGATGGATTTATGGCCTGTGGTGATGTAATCGAAGTGTAAAAACATTCAGAGTCTGGATTACCCAGCGGTGGTTCCAGGTGTGTCAGGTGGTTTGAAGTCACGGGTGATGATTTGTTGGTGCTATGTGGATGAGGTCTCACCTCTCAGAGGAGCCATCTGTCCTGCAGGGCAGTGTGTGTTGGCCCTTTTTCTGGTCTACGTGAGCTGGACATGCAGCTGGTGGGACCAAAATGAGCTAAAAAATGAGAATAAAGCTTTTTTATGGTCATGCTCCCATGTCTGCACCCAAACCCTCACATCTTTGCTGTTTGGCTCTTCCGGGTTTATTTGTTCCTTCAAAACACAAGGTTGGATCTCTGCCTTGGGCTGTATTTTTATTGGTGATTAGGTTTGAAGCTTCAGGTGTTGCATGTCTTCTTCTGGAGCATCTCTGAATATCCCCACCTTGGAAAATCAACATCCTCCAAGGCATTTGGCAGAACCCAAGTAAAAAAAAAATCAGTTTCTCGAAGTCTCAACCCACAAAGCTTGAGTTTCTCTCCTCTGAAATTTGGTTTCTCCCTTAAAACTCCTGATGGAATACACTTTGGAAGTGATGGGACTCACTTTGCAGGGCTGTCAAGCAAGCACCACAAACCTTCTACCCCTGTTGATCCCAGAGGGAGAAAAGGCTCCGAGACTCCCCGAGGAATATTTTGAATGGCATCTTGCTGCTGAGTGGCTGTGTCTGGGGATTACTCACTGAAACAGAAGGAAGGGAAAAACGGTTAATGCGGTGTTGGCAGGTGGCAGCTCCAGGAGCTCGTGTCCTTCAGGCCTCCATGGTTCAGCTCAGCGACTGGGACCAGGTGGTTCTCAGCTTATCCCTCGGGTCTGCCAGAGGAAACAGGATTTGGAGGAAACGGGATTTGGAGGAAACACCATATTAAATCTGAATTTCTAAAAAATTGATTTCTTCAAATTGATTTTTTGGAAAAAAACTACAATTGTCAACACAGGCTAATTGCAAAAGGCACATGGCTCATGAGTGTGGCCCTGTGAGCACCCTCTGTTCACAGGCTGTTTTCCTGCTTTTCTCGCTCTGTGTTGAGGCAGCTTCTCACCGGTGTCTGGATTCATGGAGCAACCAGCTCTACCCCGATGCCTGTAGCAACGGGAAAACCCTGGGGCCAAATTTGGGGTGAGTCGAGGTGGGAGAACACCCACAGGCAGATGCCAGGCAGCTGCAGAGCTGCTCCCATGAGCACAGCTCCTGCTGCTGGCTGCCATCACGCTTTCCAGGAGCTCCAGGAGGATCAGCCTCCAGGCTTTACATGGTTTCACGAAGCCTGATGTGCTTGCTCACCTACCACCAGCAAGCAGGGGCTTGAACAAAAGCCGTTTGCCTGCATCTGCAGGGTTTTATTTATTATTATCTTTTTTTTTTCTTTCTTTTTTGCAAACTAGCTGTGTGATCTGGGCTCGGCTGCTGGCACCGCGTCCTGCAGCATATGACAGATAATCAGCCTGGCTGCTGGCCCGCAGAGGAGGCGAGTCTCCCATCCATGTGTGACCTGGGAAGGCACGTCGGCTCCATAAATCACTGCTTGCTGCTGCTGCCGGTGCCTCGCACCTCTCTCCAGCTTCTTGGCAAACTCTGTATCCGCCGCAAGGCTCTGGATGGCTTCTTCCTGCTGGGCAAGCATGTGATCAGCATCAGTGCAGGGTGAGGAGGCAGGACAGGCTTCTCTCTGGTCCCCTTGCCCCCTTTAATGTCAATTTTCAAGAAAATAACTGATAAAGGCGCAGCCAAGAAAATAACTGATAACCTGCCAGGTTGCCCCTCCGCCTGTACTCCTTGCTCATGCTTTTTGTGCCGGGGAGCACAGCTCCTTATGGACACCGGGACTGCTGCCTGGTCCCACTAACAGCCTGAAACTTTCACAGCCATGGATTGGTGAAGGTGGGTTTGCTGAGTTTTAAGTAGTTACCCAGTGGTCAGCCGTAGGGTACATCAAGTTTCTACCTCATAGGGGTTAAATTTCACCACATATCCACTGCTCTGCCACGATTTGTCCTGAACTGTCCTGGGAGCAGCTGCGTGCTGGGAATGGGTCTGCACTGCTGAGCCTGTTTCTAGAAGCAGCAAAATCAAAGCAGTGACATGTTGTGGTGTCCCCTTCAGGGGTGCCAAGCAGGCTGTTCCTGGGGGTATCCTTGGAAAGAAGCCATTGCTGCCAACTGAGCCTTTCCTGCCAGCTCCCCACTCCAGCCGGCAGCTTTCCAACATGGAATGCCTTGTGCTTCTCCTCCAAGCACACCTGAATTTGGAGTCCAGCTCCTTGGATTTTTGAAGCCACCAGCAGGTTTGTTCATGAGCAGGAGGAGGGCTTGGGATCTGGCCAAGGACTTGGCTGGATCAGTGCTTGAGATTACCAGCACTGAGGTTTGGGGTGCTTCACATTATAGGGAGCAGATAGAGAGGAATCCTCTGATCTTGGCATGGGCTTGTTAAGGCACGGGCTTGTTAATGATCCGAGAGCCATTTTCTGTTGTGGGGTGAAGTGCACAGGGCTGGCTTGGTGAGAGCACGGTCAGGCCTGAGCCTTGTGAGCGCTGGCAGTCCTGGCACTCGCTACACAGAGCAAAAAATTGCTGTAGTGTGTTATTCCAGCAGGAGCAGAGGTGAGCCGAGCTGCCAGGGGAGGCTGCCTCTGCCTGGCTTTGCCATTCCAGAGCAGGCTGTGGCACAGGCTGGGCTGCCAGTGGGATGAAGAGGAGAGTTACGTGAGACGGCTGCAAACCAGTTGGTGTACAATTCCTATGGATGCTTTCCTTATTTGTTTGCCTTCCTTTCAGGGCTGGGTTTTCCAGCTGGGAATCAGGCTAGTATCTCCTTGACTTCCCCTTCCTTGAAGGTTTTTTCTCCAGCTGTCGGTGTTGCTGTGTTCAGGCTTTTCCCTAAGCTCTGCTTCCCATGGCTAAAGGCGCGGCAAAGCTGGTCACAGATCCTGGCACTTGGTTTGCTGCTCCTCAGAGATGATTCTTTTCTGGTATCCCAACGCCTCCACTTTCCAGCTGTGTTTGGGGAGCTGCAGTCTCTGACATCAAGCTATGGAGGATTTGAAGGATGATGTCTCCCTGGGATGAGCTTCACTCTCCTGCTTGCTGTGGTCAGTGGGATGGTCAGTGAAGGTGACAACTGCTGAGGGACTGGGCTGCTTTGAGTGGGAGCTGCAGTGTCATTGCAGACCAGAGCTCCAGGGTGGTGGTGGGAGGCTCTCTCCAGTCCCTGCTTGTCATTGGCAGGGGTGCTTGCCTGGCTTGTGGCTCTTGGGAAGCATGTGGAAAGGTCTGTGGGAGTAGAGGGGTTGGAGATCTCAATTCGGGGCTAAGAGATGACTTCGGGTAAAGGACTTTGAGCCATATTAGTAGTCCAGGTACAGCACAGGAGATGCCCTAGGAGCAGGATGCAGCAGGTGAGGCGACCACAGCTGCAGCTGTAAATAGTGTTCCTCTCCTTAGGGAAGGAGTAAATGCTTTTCCCTTGCTTGCTACATGCCTTTCTCTCTCCTGGCCCTGTTCCTCCTCCTCCTCCTCCTCCTTCTCCCTGCCATTAATTGCTTAGTGGTTGCTGATGCAATTAAAGCAAGATGTGTCTGCAGCCTTGGCGCTCGCTCCCCTTTTCCGAGGTCTTCCTCTGCCTGCCTGCGAGGAGGTGGGAGCTGCTGGCTCAGGAAAGGGCAAGTCCCCACATTGGCTGGCTCATGCCCATAGTGTTGATCCCCCAGAGAGGGGAAGTGGCTGAGCCAGAGCCAGAGCCAGAGCAGGGATGTTTCTCCTGGCCTGAGGAGGTGACTGGCTGTCTCCCGGCACTCCCGAGGATGCAAACATGCTGGAGCAGGGACCGTCTGGCTTCCTGCAGCTGATGTGTAATGGCCATAGCTGCCAGGCTGAGATGGTGATGACTGATGGGCAAGACATGGCTCAGGGCTGGGGATCATTTGTGCAGCAGCTAAAGCTGCCTGAGTGATGAGTTATGGTCTCTGGGCTTTCAAGGGAAGAGAGTGACAGTCATGGACCATGAGATATGCTCAGCTAAAGGAGCAGGACTGCGGTTCAACGATCTCTGGGGGTGGCAGCTGTGGAGGCTGCTGGCACAGAGGGCAGAGAGGGCACCTGCTCTGCTCTGGGTGGGAAGGGAGGTTGTGGAGGTTGCAGATATGATGGAGGAAGGCTTTTCCCTCTGCCACTCTGCCTCCCACGTCTCTCCCTGCCTGCTCAGGGCTGTCCAAGGCAGTGTCCCCACAGTGTCCCAGCTGGGCATCAGCTCTGTCTTCTGCTCTCTTCACTCCTTCCTCTGCTGCCCCTTGTCTTTGGTGTGTCATATTGGCTTTTCCTGTCCTTGTTTGTGTTCTCTGGTTGCTGTTACCTTATCAAGGGGCATTTATCAGGTCTCCTTTCTCCATGGTGTCTGTTGGTGTTCCTCCACATGAAGGGAATAATTTCTTGGCACACCAAGTTTTAACTCTTTAATTCTGTTGAGTCCCTCCCAGCCCCAGGTCCTTCCCTAGTCCCCATGCAGCCTTTTGCTCAGCCTTTCATTCCTGCAAGCATCAAACTCCTTGTCTGAGGTGCTGCCCTTCAAGCACCAGAATTTGGTCTTTGGTCTCCATGGCCAAGAAGCACCTCTGGGATCTGCCATATCAGCTGTGCCCCTCTCCGTTCCCGGCAGCCTCTGGGAGGCCCTTGGGGAGCTCCTTGGTTGTCACCACATGAGCTACCTGATGTTTATGGTCGAGGTCTCTGCTGTAGAGAGGACTTTGGTGGTGTTCAAACACGTGCCAGGATGTCACCTTCTGCCTTGGCTTGGCAAAAGCCACCATCAGGGGCAGATGTTGGCAGAGATCCCAAGTGATGGGGAAGGGGTGCAGGGAGGGTTTTTGCTGCCCATGCTGCTCTAATCCCAGGGGTTACCAAAAACATCTCTCTCTCCCTCCATCCCTGCATCTATCTGCTTCTTGCCTTTGTGTGCATGTTCCAGCCTGTTTTCCTGTGTGTCCTACAGC
>JAWWLV010000018.1:17913552-18012359 GCA_035041135.1 Platyrinchus mystaceus | reverse complement strand
CTCCCTCCATCCCTGCATCTATCTGCTTCTTGCCTTTGTGTGCATGTTCCAGCCTGTTTTCCTGTGTGTCCTACAGCTGCACAAAGCCCTGCTGCTCCCTGGCCAATGCCTTGTTTCCTAGCCCTGATCTGCAGACAAGCAGCCCAGTAGCATGCTCTGGCCATCCCAGAGATGCTGATTGGCATGTTGGGAACCTTCTCCCTCTGTCCAAATAACGTCTCATGTGATTATTGTCAATAAAATGCTGTTGCTCCTTTCCCTCAGGTACGAGGCAGGAGTAGATGAGTGTGTATGGACATACCGCCTCTGTGTTTTCAGGAGAGATGGTGTGATTAAAGGTCAGATGGGTTTATTACAGGCAGAAATGCATTTCTGGTGCTTCAAGCTGAAGTAAAAGTATCAAAACCTGTTGGCCAATCATTGTGTGGGTCCTGGAGCTTCCAGTGTAGGCTTTGGAAGACTGCCCCACTGGTAGTGGGGAATCCTCTCTTACAGGGTTCTGCTGGGTCATGACACTGATCCAGTGACATTCCTGGGAGAGACTGGTATCCTGGCCTTGTCCCACTTGCCTTGACTTTGTATTTTTGTGGGGGGTTTTTTCCCTCCCCAAGATACTGGACTTAAAAAAAAATAAACTGCTAATTAGGAATTAAATGCCAAGAAACACTGTGGGACCAGCTTCCCAAGGATCTTGGAAATGTGGAGCTGTAGGATGGTGGCTTCCCTCTGTGCTAAGAGCATCCTTTTTATGGAAGCGACCAGAAGGATGACTTGAACAGTATGTGATGCCCACCCATGGCCTCCAGGCTGACTCTGAACACTTGATGGAGTCCAACCCCGAATCCTCAGCATTTCTGGGGCTAAATGACTCTGTTATTGTCCCTCAAAGCTAACCCTTGGGCATTGAAAGCCCTGGGGAGCAGCTAAGAAGCTTTCTGATCCCACATCTCACCAAGGCAGGTGGGGAGGATGGAGGGTGTGGAAACACACATCCAGCAGGTCACTGGGAGGTCATTAACCCCAACGCTGGCTCCTTGGTCACTTTCTTTGCCTTGGAAGAGCTCTTCAGTGGGACCCTCCATGCGCAGGCTTGGGGGTTCTTCACAACCACCATGGGCTAATCCCTTGCTGAGCCCATGGCTGCTTTCCTGGGTCAGCTGGGATGCTTGGGGTGCAGCACTGGCACTCCCCATTCCTTCTGAGGGTTCCCTCTGTTTATGACTCCCTCTGTTTATGCCCACCTTGCTGGACATAAAAATCTTTCAGGCTCTGGCTTACAAATCTGTTGTATCTTTCCAAACAGCTTTCCAAAACAGCTGTCCCCCACAGCTGCCTCTTTAGGCTGAGAGCACCATGATCCCTCTTTACCCCAGGGGAATGGTTGATTTTTAAGGATGGGTGGCCAAGTTTAGGGCCGCAGTGGCCAGCAAACCCCAGTATGCAGCAGGCCACCTCGAGCATGGCATTCTTGGGGCTAAAATGCCCTTATTTATTTATTATTAATCCACTCTTTTTCACAGCATTAGGATTGCCTGCCTTAGCTGGCTGGTAATTTTAAGAATCAGTGAAGTTTCAGCAGGGTGGGGAATGAAATGGGTCAAGATCTGGGCTTGCTTAAGGTGGGTCTATCTCCAGCAGTATCTTTGCCTTATTTTAGGGAAACCAAGTAAAAATCCAGCGTGTTGATTAAATGCAACCTTGGCCCTGCTGCTTCTCTGATCCAGATGCCCACCAGCCCCTGGCATCTCATTTTTACGTGTGTGTGCAAACAGTGCTGCTGTGTGGAAGGAGGCACAGTGGCTGCTGGCGCCGGATGTTTTTTTGGCGGTGACTGTTTTCTCTCTCATTTTGCTTTGCTTCGTGGCGAAGGAGAACGATTTCTCGTTAGCTGGGACTCAGTGACCTGTGGGTATCCCTGAGCGCAGCCTGAGAAACGCGAGGTTAGAGGCTAAAAACCTTCCTGGAGCTTAATTGGACTGGCAGAAAGCTTCAGCTGTGGGTGGTGTCAGCATCCCCATTTGACGGGGGCTGATTTGGATTTCAGATCCAAGCTCTTCCCTTCGCTACAGTCCAGAGGAGCTGATGAAACAGCCACTTGAAGCTATTTTTCTATTTTTACATGGAGTGCTCTCAAGGAGGAGCATGGCTGCGGTCGGCACAGTCTTGGGATGTGAATCACAGAGCTCTGCTCCCTGAGATGGGCTGAAAGTCCCGACGTGGCTCCACTGCTCCCCGGCTGGTTGGTGGCTGCAGGTGGTGAGTTATGGTCTGGCTCGGCTCCTCCACAGCTGCTCAGCTTCCCAGTGAGGAGCCAGCAATCTTCCCCAGCAGCGGCTGCTGGTCGGCAGTGCAGACCCACCAGGTGAGACCTTCAGGCCCCAGCTGTGTCCAGCAGCCAGGCACCTTGGGATCGGCTCTGCCTCCTCCTGGCAAAGGTCATGGGCAGTTGGGTCAAGATGGGCTTTAAGGTCCCTTCCAACCCAAAGCCGTCTGTGGTTGTGTGATCAGAGCAGAGGCACTGAGAGGCACTGGAGCCAAAAAAGGGGGATTTGCTTTTCATCTGCGAGGGTGGAACTAAAACCCAGTGATGGTAGGGGATGGAAGCTTATGGGTTCACATGCAAAGCTCATTCCTCCTCCTCTTGCAGCTCATCCTGGTGATAGGAGCATGTGCTGTGCTGCTGTGGGGTCGGTGCCCGGGCACCATTCTGCTCGGGGCTTAGAGAGGCAGCAGCTTGATTTCAATAATTAATAAAACCTCGGAAATCAGCTTGAAGAGCTTTCTATTGAAATTGCTGCATCCAGCAGGCACTGATTCCTGTGTGTTCCCAGTGGGAGCTGATGGACACGGGTGCAAACCGTTGCTTGAGGGATTGGGGTGAGCCCAACATGTATCAGCTGGAATAGGAACATTGGCTTATGCTGCTTTAAAAATAACGTTAGAAGGAATTTGCTGGAAAACTGAGATCTGAGAAGTGGGGGGAGACGCAGTCATGGGATGCAGCACAAAAAGCGAAGACATTTGTCATGCCCATGTTAGTGTGAGGTTTCTGTCTCGTGTTCTGGGAGACAGAGGCACTTACTTGACCACTGCTTCTCCAGTGTGGGTCCCCACTCTGCAGCCACCTGAATGGGACACGCAGTGACACCCTCTTCCTCACCCACTTCCTTGTGTGTCATGTGATTGGGCTTATTCCCTGCTTGCTCTCCTCGTGTAACCTCCCCACCGGGCCATGGAACAGAGCTGGCTTTGTGTCTGGAAAGCACCAGGATCTCTCCTGGCAACTGGAGCAAAACCTACAAAGACGAGGAGATGAGAGCCAAGCGGGCAGCTTCCTAAACGTGCAGCCTGCGGGGGCTGAGACGTGCACATCATACCAGAGCAGGTCTTTAATATTAAATAGATGGAAGGAAGATGTCTCCTTTTGCCTGAGGGATAAATAGAACTGAAACTCCTCCTAGACTTTGCTGCTTGTTGCATCCGAATTATGTGTGTCTCGCCCTGAAATTGAGCCTCTCCAGGAGCCACCAATCCTTGGCTACAACCTGAGTATAAAAATGCTCCAGCGTAGGTGGTGTATGTGGTGTGACAGCAGGTCTCTGAATGAAGCGTCCGAGGAATGGATTTGCCTCTTTTCCCCGGATCCATAGCTGAGTGCACCACACAGCCTGGACATGACACTTCTCATGGTGCCACCAAGGCAAGTGCCACAGCTGCCATCCCCTGGTGCCCTCAGGGTGGTGCTTCCCCAGTGCTGGACCTCCTCCAGGAACTGTATGGGTGCCTCAGGAGGTGCACCCTACTTTCCAGGGACCAAGCGTTGCCTCATTGCCTCTTTACCCTTCCCCAGACAAATTTTATAGGCACAAGCACTGAGCTGGGCTTCTCATACCTTGGAGAGAAGAGTCCACAAGACCCTCAGGACCAAATGTTGTGTGTAGCCATGGGCTATAGAGTTTCTTGTGCTGGAAAACTGCTTGGAAAACCCTCCATCTTGCTGCTGCCATTTGTTGGGAGACTGATGGGATGAGAGAAGGATTTTTTCTTTATCTGCTTGGCCATGGACCTCTTAGTCTGGCCATGGAGGTGGACCATAGAGCTGAAGCTGCTCTTTCATCAGAGATGCTCATTTATCATGGTTGCAATGTGGAAAACATCGAAAGAAGATGACCCTGCCAAAATTTGGTCAGGCTGAGATTTGCCAATGCCTCATCTGAGCTTGGGCAAGTCCAAAAGTGATGGATGTTGTCTCTCTGAAAGGAGAAGGACCACTCGTGTATCTTTGGAAAACCACAGATGTGGCTTGTTGGCAGTTTGGAGCCCGGCATCGGGCAGATCTGGGTTGTACTGAGGGATGCCATGGGCAGTGATGTGGGTGCCTTATGGTATTGCTGGAGAGAAGTAGGAAAGAAAGGGGGAAGGAGCAGAGCAGTGGAAGGATGAAGGATTTTCCCACTTGGAAAATACTGGTGTTCTTAGGAACAATTTCCTTGCCAGGAAGCTCGGGCCAACGTCTGGCTTAAACGTTCCTATGCTTGATTCATCCTGTTTCCGCCTTGCTCTTCTGCATCATCCTGCGTAATTCCTCTCTCTCCTTTGATGTTTTCATCCCTCATGTGTTTGTAGATTACAGCTGTGTCCCCACATAGCTGTCACTGAACCAACCTTTCCATATTTAGCTCTTCTAATCTCCTCTTCGAGACCAATCCCTTCAGCCTTGTTATTTCTGTGCACCTTCTCTGAACTTCCTTCAGTTTGTCTCTTGTGCCCTTATTTGTCGTGAATAGTCCAGTGGGACCATGGCAGGGGGGGTTGGAACAAGATGAGCTTTAAGGTCACTTCCAACCAAAACCATTCTGTGATAGAATGGCATCTTGGAAGTGATCCCCTCTGGGTCATTGGAAGGACCACCTTGGGGGACTGATTTATGTATGTCTGTAACTCCTTATCCCTCCACTTTTCTTGCACAGTGACCCTGATTGTGAGTGGCACTTGCTTTTGGACCCATTTGCAGCCCTTGGATGTTGGGAGGCACAACCCAACGCCATAGCTTTGGCTGCTGTGGAAGGTACAGCTGACCCACTGCCATGCTCAGCTTGGTTGATGAAAACACCTGAAAGCTGATCTCAGCTTTATCCCATATCCCATCTCTTCTTTCTCGGCTCTGCTCTGCAAACAGCAGGGCCTTTTTCCACATCATCTCTTGTGCTTTACCAGTGTAAAAGTTGGTTTCACAGTGGGGTAATAAACCCCCATCAATGCACATGGTTGTGTTGTCCTCATTGGTCCACAGCGACAGAGTGGTTGCAGTGGCTTTGTCCCTTCTCACCTGGGAGTGGGCACTGGATACTGAGGTGGAAAGGTGGTCCCTGGACCATGCACCCAGCAAGCAGAGGAACCCGTCCTAGATGAGACAGGTCTGAACCTGGTGCATTTTTGCTTCAAGCCTTGGATCCATCTCCTTCCTTCAACGTTTACTAGAATCCAATTTTATACTGAAATGGTTTGTAAATCCTAAGCTGTCTCCCCTCTGGTTGACTCCTGTGTACTGCAGCTTTCCAAAGGTAAGGACTTAGTGCCTGGATAAGCATTAATTAAATGACTAAATTATTAATGCTCTGAGTTTGCACTTAGGGGGGTGTGTGTGCGTGGCTGTGCCCTGGTGCGAATTGCTGGAGGCACAACATCCGCAACAATCTCTGGGTGTTGGAGGTTTAGACTTGCAAGGCTGAGGTAGAGGAAAAATTAGGTGAAGAAACTGCAGGAAAGGTTGAAGCAGGCAGGTGGAGCCGTGCCATTCCCTCCTGGAGAGCTGAGCTGCTGTGCCAGCTTCTCATGCTCAGCCCTGACCTACCAAGTGTCAGCCTTGGCTTGTGGTCCTTGATTGCTAATCCTGGCCAAGATTTGTTGGTAACTTTTGTGTTCTCGCTGTCTTCAGGAGCCTGTTTTCAGTCTCTTTCAAACTGACCTGTTGGTCTGCCTAAATGGAGATGCCAAGCTCTGCAATATGTTCTTCATCCCTAGTTGGTGGTGGGTTGTTCCCGGATTAACCTGTGATTGGTGCTCAGGGTGCTCTATAGCACACAGACCCTGTAGCTGGGTTAAAGCCACTTGGCATGAAAATGCTGCTTTCTCGTGTGCTTTCCCTTGCCTGCCTTGCGGATTTGGGTTTTAGGAATGTCTCTAGCTTGACTGTTTGTAACCTCTGTGTCCTTCGGCCAGGTTTATGGAGCTGGTGGTTACCAGCCAGCTTTTAAAGGTGGCTGGAGCTGTATCACACCACAGCAAGTGATTTGTGAAAGATCTCATAGATTTATATCCTCCTTCCAGGAGACTGATGCGCTGAGGCGCTCGTGAAACCTTTTATGTTCTCCTTTGCCTGCCCTGATGTGCTGGTCAGCAACTGCAGGTGTTAACAGTGGCTGCTGAGTACTGCTTGGATCCTTGGGTACAGTTGCCTGGTTATTTTGGAGGAAAGAAAATAGGCAAAAGCAAAACTCTGCCCCATGGTGGTTCTTCCACGTAGCCTCCTGGCTTGAAGGACACATGGCTGGTTTCAGCAGGAGATGTTGGAGGATGCAGGATGTGAGAAGCCAACCACACATCAGCAGCGTTGGCCATGTTGACAGGAGGGTGAGTGCAGGTTGCGGGTCTTCATGTGGGATCTGGTTCCCAGTGAGAAGCTGCTTGCTGTCATCAGAGCTTTCCTGCTTGGACAACACTGCCAAAGGTGAAGACGACTCTGGTGACCATGGCAACAGTGGAGGCCAAAGGCTGGGTTGGTCAGTGTGAAGGACACTTGTGGGCTTCATGTTTCCAACCACCTATGGGACCCAGACGCATCTCCAGTGCTTTTCCACATGGGATCTTTCCCCTTTTCCCCACCAAACAAACTGCTTTGCATTTTAATTCAGTAGAGGAGAAGTGCCCGTTGCAGCCTCTACATGAGATTTCAGTGGTTGGTGATAGGTGAACAGAGACTCAACATGTTCTCAGTCGACTGGTGGGACCAACGTACGGAGGTCCCAGCTTGGGTTTTTTTCCCATGTCTCTCTCTCACATCACCTGTCCCCTTTCATCGCTGCTCTTCTCTACCTCTCTCCTACCGGAGACACCTTTTTTTTTTTCCCCTTCCAACAGCAGATCTGATAGTCTTGTAAGTGGTTGGAGCAGGTGACTTGGTGCCAGCACGTCTGCCTTGGATACTATTCCTGGCTTTATTGAAGCCACAGTAATATGCAAGACTGTGCCTCTGCGGCGTCTGCCTCCTCTTGATCTTGAAACGCTGCAAGTGCTCAGATAAGCCTGGCTGTGTTCAAGCAGGGATTTTATTCCCCTCTCTGCCGCAGAGAGAAAGCGGCTCGTTGGAGGTCGTGCTGGGTTGTACTTGCATTTCTCCAGCAACATGGCTGGGGTTGATAGGCATCCGGCTGTCTGTATCACCTGGCTGTTTGGATCAGTCCCTCACCACTGCCGTGGTGGGAGTTGTACCTCCAGCATTACGGAGTGGGATGTCGCACCCCGATATTCCCATTAACTATGGCCATGTCTATTTTCAACGGTGCCAAACTGTAGCCTAAAGAGACTGCAGAGAAAAAGACTCCAGGCCAGTTTAGTGTATAAGATAAAAAGAGCGGGTCCTTTAATCAGGACTCAGGCCCAGGGGAATACACATGGTGCTGGCGGTGGGGCCGTGAGCTTTGTGCAGAAATCCTCCTCCAGGCTTTGGTTCCTGTGGCCTGCCCACATGAGGCCAGGTCAGGCCTCCCCAGCCAGGTCCTCCCCAAAGTGCTCAGATAAAGATGAGTCTGAGTTGGCCACCATCTCCTTTGGCCCTTCTGCAGGGACTTCCTAGCCAGGAAAGGGGTGTGCATGGGTAGAGGCAAACCTCCTCCTGCACCTCAGAGCTGGGGTGCTTGGCATGGCCGGGAGAGACCTTTTGTAGGCAGTCTTCCCATTACACCTTGGCATCAGCAACCCTGTGGCTGGGAGATGCCATAAATCTGAAGCAGGTGTCTGGGAGGTGGGAGCAGACGGTGAGGAGCACCAGGGACGAGTTGCCAAGAAGTGTGGTAGGGAATTGGCCTCTCTTGGTTTGGTTTCAGGGGGATGGTGAAAGTCTTGGGTGGCAGAACCAGTCTGGAGCGTCTGGGTATGTGTTTGCCATCTCTCATCCAATCTGGGACTGGGAAATTGGGACCTCTGCTCCTTAAAAATCCTTACTTCTCATTCTAATTGCCTGGCTCTTTGGTGGTGGCTCTGGCCAGGAGGTTGCAGGCTCTTCTGTCCTCCGTGGAGCGAACTCGAGTGCGATGCTGAGCCCTCTCCACTGTGCGCACGTGGGAGCACATGGAAGTATTGATCCTTCCTTGTGGCATTTACTGCTTCTCGCTAGGGGGGCTGTCAGAAATGTCAATTTTTTTTTTCTCAGAGCAGCTACCCTGTTGTCCTATGGGTTTGGATTTGCCAACTAAGGTACCCAGTGTCTTCCCCAACTGCATTCCTGTGGTCTGTAGAAATAACTGGCTTTGCTTATTTGAGCTGGAGTTTGTCCAGAGAAGGGAAACTGTCTTCTAGAACAGATTTCTTTTTTCACAGCAACCTCATCTTCCTACTATAGCAAGAGGGAAAAGCAACAGGCGACAGCGTTTGGGATCGGTGCCCCAAACCATGCTCCCAGCTCCATCCTTGGACCTGCTGCTTGTGCCACCATTATTTCCCTGCATGTGTGGATTTGTTGGAAGCTCTCATTGGCTGCTTTCTTGCTGGAGAAATTCAGCCAGCAAACAGTTAGGGTTTGGTGCCCCCTGTGCAGTTTGGGGAGGGGATCTTCTGGAGCCTTCTCCAGGACACATAATTGCCTTGAGTACCTCCAGTGTGTTGGGATGTTGCTACTGGGGGACGTGACCGGGAGCTCTGTTTGCAGATGGATTCAAGATGGAATCATAAGCATGGTGGGCACCAGATCCAACAAAGGGATTTGTCTTCATGCTCTGCATACCCAGCTTTGGGGGTCAGGTTGGAAAAGACTTTTTGAAATCCGTGCCAAGGTCAGCGGTGGGGAAGAGGCACCGTGAGTGCTGTGGTTTGAGGGTTTTGAGATGCCCACCAAAGATGCTTGTCATCTGGATGTATTTGTTCCCTGATAACCTCTCTCCATGGAGCTGGAAACTCATGTTCCCAGCTCCTACTCTGAATAAGCAAATCCATGGGGAATGTGGTGACTGAGCAGGGCAGGAGTGACAAAATCAAAGGTCCCAAAGGTAGGGCTGAGCCATGCAGTGACATGGGACATGCTGGCTGCAGCCTCCAGCAACACACCTTGATGGAGCAGTTCTGGTCCATGTTTTGTCTCCTGGCACACGCAGCCATGAGTTTGTGACCAGTAACAGGGTTCCCTCTTTTGTTGTCTCTGTGTCTGCAGGAGTGAAAGGACCTTCTAGATGAGACAAATGGACCATGCACGGCATAGCTCCTTCACGTGGGGGTTCACTGGAGCCTAGAACCACCTTGGGTGCATTGGTGATCTCATGCTGAGCCCTGCAAGGTCCTGGCTGACAGACAGGGTGCAGCTCTGGGGGTGCCCTACACTTTACATCCTCTCTGCCCTTGTAGGTGCACCACAAATATCTCTGCTGGTTGCTCTTCTTTGGGGTTTTGGCATCACTCTTGGCTCTTATTGCTCCAAAATGCACTTTTCTTGCCTGACTTTGATTACTGGGGGCAAACCAAAATTCTCATAATGAGTGGTCTGGGTGGTTCAGGGGGTGACATCAGAATTTGTGGGGTGTATTTATGTTTGGTTTGCTCTCATTCTCGCGATAGCTAGTTGGTGCTGTGGTGCCCCTTTAATGACTGATGCTAACGAACCCTCACTGGCACAGCTCTAAGATGGCAGGAGCTGCTTTGTGTGATCACCCACACTATGCTTCCCTTCATGTGGGACCCCATCCCATCTTCCAGTGGGGGCTATAACAAGGGGGTAGGTTTTAATTACCCCTGCAGAGCCCGGCATCGCATGGTGCCGGTGGTATCGCCCTGGACTCTCCCTGGATTTGCTTTTCCCCCATCGAGCAGCGCCTGTTCTGGCCGCCGCCGCCCGGGCTTGGCTCAGTTCCACTTCTGTCCTCGGTGGTGGTGAAAGCACGTTCCTCGTGATGGGAAAGCCTCCGCCAGAAACACAAAGGGCTTTCATTAGGGGAGGCAGCAGCGGGTGGCCACGGACGGCCAGCGCCAGCACCAGGAGGCTTCACCCCACGTAACTCCTGTGCAGGGGTGGCTGGAGACACATCAGCTCCCTCCAGCAGCGAGTGTGTAGCCAGCATTTAACCTTAGAGCCTACCCAGCTTGGAAAGAGAAATAATTTTTCCTTCTGCAAAGGGGATTTAGGGCCTGGAAGTCTTAAGGGGGGTGGCCAGAAGGTGCAGGGCTGGCTTTGGGAGCCAGGGGTCTCTGCTAGTGCAGCCCTGCCAGCTGGAGGCAATGTGAAAGCCACTGCTCTGGGGGCTGAGTGCTGGCCACCACCCCCTTGCCAGCATTTCCCTAGGTGGAGGGAGCTGGGTGCCCACCAAGGGGGAGAGGGGCTGGCAGAACTGCTCCATGATACCCAGGGCTCCCCCAGCCAACCTGCATCTCCTGACCTTGCTTGGGAAAGCAGGAGGATGAAATGCTGTGCCACCAGGAGATAAGACACATGCGGGGGGGAGGTAAATCCAGGTACTGATCCATCTGTCTTGTCCTCCAGCCTGGCTTTTGGCTTTTTTTGGATATGTTCCAGTGTTCCTGCCGTCACCCCTGAAAAGCCACCCTGGGCCTTTTGGTTTTGCTCTGGAGCTTTGGGCAAGGGAGCAGGAGAGCCGCCTTGTCTCCCCACAGCTGCTGAAAGAGGCTGTTTGTTCCAGAGCAGGGTGAGATATGAAATCCCATCAAGCCGCCTCGCTTATTAGAGAGATCTCAGCGAGCTGCTTATTATGCACCGTGGCATAATGCAGATTACGAATGTGACCGGGCGATAATTAGCAGAGCTGGAACTGTAATTAAACGCTCCTGTGCTGCGCTGTGGTTTCTGTTGCAGAGTGGAAGGAAGCTGAACGGTTTCAGAACCCGCAGGTCTTTGACGTGCACATGCGGCCACCGCTCCCGGGGCGATGGGGGAAGTGGGAGCAAGCGGTCCCCATCACCCCCTGGGCTGTTCCTGCTGCCCACCCGAGCGAGCCAGGCAATCCCACCTGGTTCCTCCCTGGCTCTCCCATTGCTGGAGACTGGCTTGTGGTTTGCAAAACATGGCATTGAGGAGCCCCTTCAAAGGAGCCTCACACTTCCTTGGAGCATCTTGTCCTGGATCCACTGAGATGCACAAGATGAGGTTGCTGTGTTTGGGGGGGGGGGGAGTTTCCTGTGGGAGCCTCTTGGCAGCTCCTCTGGCAGCCTTCTGGGGTTGTTTTATGCCAAAACCACCTTCCTCTAATCCCATGGGATGCAGTTAGGCAGCCTTGGAGGTGAGGTTGGGCTCCTGGGGGAGAGTTGGTCCTGCTGGTGGGAGATTGGAGGTAGTTGTGGGGAAAAGAGCTGTGGAGCACAAGCTACGCTGCTGGCAGAGAGGAACATGTGGTCCAGCAACTGCTGCTTCAGACCTGTGGGCCATCTTGAATGCCCAGTGGGGTGGATGTGCTCTGACAAGCTGTCCAGAGAGAGGATGGATGCAGGAGGACAAGGAGAGGGCTGCAGGCAGAAGGTGCTTTGTGTTCTGCTGGAAGAGCAAATCCACTTGCACTGGCAGAGCCAGAGTGTCTCACAGTTCTCCATGAAGGGCACGGCACATTTGTGTCCCCTGCCCATGGCCACCCCTGCGGGAGCAGGCAGAAGCCACTGGCAGATGTGATGTTCTTCTTCCTGCTCCTCTGCCTAGAGATTTGTGTCACTGGGGATGTGAGGAGGCTCCATGGGGTCAGGAGTTGGTGGGGACGTGGGATGCTCCAGCCATTTGCTGTGTCATGTGGGGCAGGTGAGGTTGGACATGCAAGCTTCTCTTGGAATCAGATTAAAGGATGGAGGTGTGGGAGCAAGAGAGGGGAGCAGGTGAACTTGGCAGCTGGTCAGGATCAGGGTGGGAGTCAGCAGCAAGGACGGAAGTGGTCATGGGCTGGTGTCATACCCACACTTGGTGACCACAAACTTGGGCTCTCCAGGTCTATAGTATCTCCCCTCAGCAGAGGTTTTAGGGGGACTCTCTGGGTATAATACTGGGTGCTCTAGAGGGATCTTCCCCTGCTTGAAACCATAACCCAGGTGAGTGCTCACTGATGATGTGATGAGTTGCCTCAGTCTGCTTCTCTTCTGAGGTTGCCCAGCATCTGATCAAGATCACAAATAGTGAAGAGAAGAGGTCTGAGCTGAGGAGGAGCAGCTTGCCCCACAGTTGCTGCAGATCCTCATGAGCCAAGGCGAGGGGCTGGCTGGCTGTGCCTGGCTTGGCTGGTGAACCTCAAAGGACAGGGAGGTCCCCACCCTGCCCTTCCCTTGGCTAGTTCAGAATCAGCCCATCAGCCATCCTGCTCCTGACATTGCCATAATCTTCTCGTGTGGCAGAGCGGCCAGGGATCTTTGCTTGTCAGCAGCAGGGTGTCTTGGCTGGGCTTTCACTTGGCATGTTGGCTTGTTGGCTTTCCAAGCCCAGCTCTGGCCATGGAATGTGGTTTCCATGTGCAAGGAGAGCACAATGGTTGCATCAGGCTCTAAAGCAGACACTTGCACAGGGAAGAGGGATATGATCCAAGCGATTGCGTCTTCAGGTGGTCACAGAGTGGATTTGGTGCTGGAGGGAGACCACTACTTGTTCGTCCTGTCCTGCCAGTTGAGCAGAAGCTCTTCTAATGAGCCATCGGGTCCAAAGTCATTGGCTGCATTAACATCTGAGCCATAGCCAAGAGGCATCCTCAGCAGGGTCAGAAGCCATCGGGGAAGGAACTTGGCAGAAGTTCTTCCAAGCAGGAGCACAGATATCTCCTGCAGAAGGACTTCTGGGTGTGATCTCTGTGACTCCAAAGCGCCGGCTCCCCAGGGTTATGTGCGTATGGGCACACCAGAGTGGGACAGCCCTGTGAGATCCTTGTTCTCTGACAGGGTGTGGGACGTCAACCCGAGGTGGCAACCCTGGGCTTGCGGTTCTCCAGGAATGTAGATACCTGTTGATACTTGTTCTCCCTTCCATATTTCAAACTATTCCTGATGGTGACCGCGTGTTTCTCCTTCCCCACAGATGGAGTCTCCGGTCTCTACGCCCGCGGTGTTGCCCTTGCACCTCCTCGTGCCTGTGGTCAACAACGACATCTCGTCGCCATGTGAGCAGATCATGGTACGCACCCGCTCAGTGGGAGTGAACACCTGCGACGTGGCCCTGGCCACCGAGCCCGAGTGCCTGGGCCCCTGCGAGCCCGGGACCAGCGTGAACCTGGAGGGCATTGTCTGGCAGGAGACGGAGGACGGTAAGTGTCACAGAGCTCCTCGCTCTCCACCAGTGTCATGGTGGAGTTATGGCAGTCCCTTCCTTCCCATGTCCCTGCTGTGCTGTTTGTTGGCACGTCCTGGGCTTTCCCGCCACCAGCTGGGTGGTCAGGACAGAGGAGCCGTGTGGGAGCGGCCTGTAATCCGTCCGGCAAAGGGAGTAACGGGCCAACACTTGCGTCAGCCCCGCTTGTTGTGTTCTCTCCTTGCTCAGACAGCGGGCGAAAATCTGAGCTGCCATTTCTCTGCCTCTCAACAAGAGCTGACTTGTTCCGGAGGTGCTGGGGAAAGGCCGTGCCAGCCAGCACGGGGATTCAACGGAGTTGACTTCATTTTTGCTTGGCAACCTGCAGGTCTGTCACAAAAACGCTCAAACCCCGGGAGGCAGCAGAAATCTCCTGCTGGATTAAAAAACACCAGCGGAGCTCTCAAAATCAACTCGGCGGGAGATCAGCCTCTCGGCTCTCTTGCCAAGCCAATCCAATCTTTTTTTTTCCACTGGAGCTCGTCTCATCTGCGCACAGCTTGGTTTGCTTTCCCCAGGTTCTTTGATGGGTTTTCGTTGCTGTTGAGGCTCTGCCAAGGAGCGCAGGGATGAATAGGTGGCTCAGCGGCCCACGGCAAGTGCTGGAACCCAGCCTTCCCTCCAGCCTTGGTGGGATGCCGGAGGTTTCTGCCTTGGGAGGTGCGGGGTGAACTTGTACTGGTGTCTGGAAGCAGAAAGAGCCTGGAAGCACAAAAGTAAGAGACCAGCAGTGGTGGAGGCTGGTTGACAGTCATCTCAGCCAGGTATCCACGCGCTCCTCTTGGACATCTGCTCCCGCTCTCCCATCGCTATTCCATGCAGAGAACAAAGCTGTTGGCTTTTATCCCTGGCTGCTCCTCACTGTGACTGCCTTTATCCTCAACGGAAGCTGAACTGAAACCTGTGTTCCTGTGAGCTGCTTTCAGTGGGGTTCCCTTCTTGCCCTGTGATTTGGGAGGACAGGGACAGGCCCAGTTTGCCTTCCCTCTCTCCCTGCTGGGAAACTGGTTTTGAAACCATGGTTGGTGCAGAACCGAGTGCTGCAGTGGCCCCTGATGTGAGCACTGAAGTTGTTCCCCATGGAAGAAGCATATTGAGAAATAGCACTTGATCTGTTGGGATGAAAGGAGTGCATGGACCATGCTGAGGAAGACTGGGGTGTCTAGCTTGGAATGGGGACCTCTGCACTCCTCTGCCCTCTCTGCTTCACGTCTGTTCCATATGGAAAACTCATCTGGATTGAGGCAGCTGGGTGCTATGTGTTTTTTATGGTGCTCCAAGGGAGAAGGACATCACACAGTGCAAAATCTGGGAGAAGGAAACAAAAAGCAGGAATATTCAGGAGCCCTGCTCTGCGCATCCCAGGGACTGGAGGATCTGCTGGGGGAAGGTGCTCTGAGGAAACCTGGAGAAGGTATCTGCTGAGCTCCCAGTGCCGGCACTGCTGTTCCAGGTCTGCCAGAGCCCCATCGCTTTCCAGGATGCAGCACCTTCAGTGGGGAACCTGAGGCACAGAAAGGTCGGGGGTTGGGACACGCAGCATTGCAGAGGAGCAACGGCATCCCCCACTCCTGGGGCTCCTCCCCTCCCTGTCCCCATCAGTCTATTCTTGTGCTGTGACTTTCCTCAACCCAAAATCCCTAGAGCTGCAGAGTTCCCTGAAAATCCCAGGACTGCTAGAGACCCCCTCAGGCAGCAGCAAAGCTGATGAGAACTTGGACCTTGTATGGGGTTTTTTGGGTGGAAATCAGGAGAGGCTTATGGTGGCCATGCCAGGAGGGATAAACTGAATATCCCTGAGGCAGAGAGCAGAAAATCATTCCCCCCTGCCAATTTCTGGTTGAGAGGCAGTGCCGTGAGAGCAGTTTCTGTTCTCCCCTCCCTTTTCCCCTGCTCTTCACCCCACCATGGAGCTCTGTGCCCGTCTGCCTGTCCGTCCGCATTACCCCTCACTTCCGCAGCCGCCGTTTCGGAGCGTGCCCTGGAGACGTCCTGCCATTTCCCACAGCCCTGATATTTTTAGTCTGTGGTAATTCAATGAACTCACACAGAGATCCTTTTCTGCCGGCTGCTGATGGTTGCCACTGTCGGGAGCAAGGATTTCACATCCAGCCCTGCAGAAGACAAGCTCTGACATTTCCTTTGGTTGCTTCTGGTCGGCTGCATGTGTTGGCTCTGGTTATAGCGGCATCTCCCGTCCTTGAGTGAAAAGGCAGGGTGGAACCATCCCTGTTTTTTGCCTGGCATCTCCCTCCTGCCTTCCCATTTTCCCTGGTAGGAGTCAAGGGTGATGCTGGACCTGGCTGTCTGAAGCTGGAGCTTGTGAAGTATTTGGGATGTGAGCATCTCTCCTCGCCCAAAGGATACAGGCAAGAAAGCTACACCAAGGGCATGTCTGCACAGCCAAATGAGGTGCAGTCTCCAGCACCTGGAGACTGCCCTCCAGATCTCCAGAGGGATCTCAGCAGCTCACCCAGAGGAATTCATCTCCCTTGGGACGTCAAACATGCTGCTTCATCATCACCCACAGCCTTGGGTAGTGCCCAACGATGTTTGAAATGGAGGATGTGCCAAGATTGCACTGCAATGGGTGGGCTTTGGGGCTTCCAGAGGGATACATCCTCCTCTGCATACACACTACAGCCTTCTTATCTGTGTCTGCTTGGGCCCAGAATCAGGAGGTGAATTTTTAAGGCTGATGCAGGAAGTGTGTGGAGCGAGAATGTGGCTTTCTCATTTGCTTTAATGCTGTTTCATAGAATCATAAAATCACAGGGTGGTTTTGGGTTGGAAGGGACCATGGGCAGGGGCACTTTCCACTAGACCAGATTGCTCCAAACCTCATCCAGCCTGGCCTCGAACACTTCTAGGGATGGGGCAGCCACAGCTTCTCTGGGCAACCTATGCCAGGGCCTCACTACCCTCATAGGGAAGCCATTGACCACAACTCTTTGAATCTGACCATCCATCCAGTTCCTAATCCACTGTGTGTTCCATCCATCAAATCCATATCTGTCCAGTTTAGAGACAAGGATGCCTTGTGGGACAGTGTTTAATGCTTTGCACAAGTCCAGGTAGATGACATCAGTCACTTTTCCCTCATCTGCCAGCACTGGAACTCTGTTGTAGAAGGCCACCAAATTTGTCAGGCATGACAGAAAATTTCCCCAAGGAAAATTTTGCCCATGGTGGTCATTGGTGAGTGATCGCTTGTTCTGGCCATCCCTTGCCCCACGGTGTCCCCTGCTTTCCTGGCATGCTGGCCACGAAGACCTTGGGGTTGTGGCCAGGATGTTTGCACATGGGCAGGGTCTATGGAAAAGCTGGAGCATCCTGAAAGCGATGCAGCTGGAGAGGAAATGAAGAAGAGGCATTGCAAAGGTGATGCACGTGGAGGAGGAATTCATGGAAGAAGGGGCATCCCAAAGTCAGGGCATCCTGGAAGTGATGCAGCTAGAGGAGGAATTCATTGGGATGTTTTTGGTTGGGCTTGGGGGATTCATCTTTGAAAAGGGGGAAATGTGCCCTGATACAATGGCTCCTGGTGCTCACAGCAGCATTGTCCTCCATCATGCATAATCTCAGGACTTTTTCATACCTTGCCAACCTGGATGGCCACCTTACACCATCACCCACCCTTAATTTTTCCAGCCAGAATACGACTCCACTCCACAGTGATGGAAACGCTTGGTGACCAGACTGCTGAGTGGTTTGCATCGAGACTTAGGTGGTGTTGATTCCTTAAGAGCTTCAAAGGTGTCATCTTCTCATGAAACCAGGTGGCTTGGAGTTATCCAAGTGGGATTCCTCCTCTCCAAGAGCATTTCTGTTCTCGGAGGCACAGGAACGTTACCTCCTTACTACCCACCCTTGCCATGCCTGTGCCTGCCCATCATCCTGCCACAGGAGGGGGACATGGCGGGTGAAAAAAGCTGCTTAGGATCTATCCCAGGGTTTAAATTGTCCTGGGTTATTGTTGGAGGATTAGGAAGGGATTTGGTATGATTGGTTGCAGTGGGTTAAATATAGGCTGATGTGTGTTGGAGGGCTGGCGCTCCAACAGGGAAGGGAGGGACAGTGCCGGCTTGCTTCACCCTTTCCTCTTTCATCTCTCTCTTGTGATTGTGGTGGCAGGGAGGGAAAAAAAGCTGGCACCTCCTTTCTAATATCACACTCAGGCCCTGGGATGCACAAGGGACTCCAGTGGTTTGTTATGCAATTAACTTCCAGCGACACACGTGGGCTTCACCATCTCAAAGAGGGATTGAACCAGCAGGGAGGGCAGAAGCACTGGGAGGGGTGGGGTCCAGGTTAGGGCTGCTTGCTCCTCAGTGGCTGCCAGGTCCTTGGGCAGCTCCTGGGAGCATCCCACAGCAGCCCCACAGAGGTGTCCTGGGAATATTGGGGCTGGGTTGGGGCGCAGGATGCAGCCAGCAGCTTCTTTGGGTTTTAAGGAAAGGGGGACAGGCTTCTGCCCGCCAAAAAATGCTGCATTAGGAGGAACAGAGATGGAAGAGCACATTCCATGTGCGCTTCTTGGGATGCCTGGGGCTAGCATCGCCCTCTTCCTATCCGTCTCTCCATGGGTGAGGCCATGGTTTCTACCTCAGGTCATTTCCATCATGTCTTGCCCATGTCCTTGTTAAGGCAGGTGCCCAGCACCTTCCTCCAAATACAGGACACAGCCATTCCTTCTCACTGGGATGAGCCAACTGTGGGTTCTGACTGTGTACTGCCACTGTGTCTTCCCATGACCTGCTCCCAGTGTTTTCCTGGAGGAGAAGGAGGAAGAGAAGGCCCGCATTTCATTTCTCCTTCTGAGGGAAACGCACATGTCGGGCCTCGGCTCCATGTATTATCCATGCCGGAGTCTGCAGCTGGCTGCTGGCACAGCACAACAGGGATTGTGGGCTGAGATTTATAAACACGCTTCAGGCACAGCTGCTCCGGGCTCCCTCAGCTCCATCCGTCTCCTGGGGCCGTATATCTCGCTGTGCTCATCAACCCTTGCGAACATGTTTCCTATCTCCCGAGTTTTACCTTGCTTGGATAAATGTGCTCGCCACAATGGACTCTGCTCTACTAGTGTGGAAATCAGAGTGATCTGTGGTGGGGAGGAGGTACCCCAATGCTGAGGGATGCTGTGGAAGACCCCTCTGCCTCCCAAAAGCGGTGCTGAGAGTCCATGGCCTTGACATGGGTGTGAGCCAGTCTGCTCCTCTTCTGAATTAGTGGGAAAAACCTGAAACTCCGAGTTTTCTGAATGCCTTAGCTCTGAAATTGGAGGATGTGGCCTCATAGATGCCTCTCAGGTGGAGATATAGGGCAAAGGGGTGTCGCTGGAGGTGCTGGAGCAAAGCAACACGGGGTTGTTCCACCAGGATTGGGTTTTCCTGCCGGGGTAGTTGCCTGAGCGGGAATGCTGAGCTCAGCTTGCCATCTAGTGGCAGTAATGACGTTTTCCAGAGAGCCGTGAGATTCATGGCCACACTTGGGGAGGTGTCATAGCCCCACTGGGGTGTCTGCAGCTCCACATTCAGGCCCACAGGCTTCCTGGGGGCTTTCTGCATTTCCTCTGGGGGCTTCTCAGCCCTCACTGCCCCGAGATCACCTTCCCTACCCTGTCTGAGTGCACATGGAGCCAATGTTCATCTTCAGGCCCCCCATCCCTAGATCCCACAGTCTTTTGGGGATGGCTGGGTTTAGCATCCCCACAAAAATTGGGAAGAGGAGGAGAGGTTGCATGGATGCTGGCCATAGCTGTGCTGAGAGAGGGAATGAGCTGGGACGTCTCTAGCTCCCATTTTGGTGCCCCTCCAGCCCTGGGACCCATGTCTCACCTCTCCCAAAAGCCCAAGACCTCTCGTCTGCCTTCCTCCGGCCCTAGAGCTAAGCTCTTCTGCCTGTCTCAAGGGGCAGGTCCCTGTCACTGCGAGGTCAAACCTGGCCCCATCTGACCCTTTCCCCTTGCCTTGCAGGGATGCTGGTGGTCAACGTCACCTGGAGGAACAAGACGTATGTGGGGACGCTGCTGGACTGCACACAGCACGACTGGGCTCCTCCCCGGTAAGTGGGCGGTGGGCTCCGGGGGCTTCCAGGCACTGAGGGGAAACCCAGCCCCATATGGCCCCCTTACACTCTGCTCTGTGCCCGTGGGGCTGCCACAGGGGTTGGCATCTCCTGCCTGCACAACTGAGCTGCTCCCATGGCTCTTTTACCCTCACAGTCGCAGGTCCCTTGTCCCAGGGAGCGAAGATGGTTGAACACATCCTGGTGGACCTGTCTAGTTCCTTTTTATTGGCCAGTGGGGGGATGAGTCTGCGGGATTGGTAGCAAGGGGAAGAAGGGGCTGCTCACTGTGCCATGGGCATGACCATCTCTCCATTAAAACTTCCATGTCCTATTCCCTCAGGTTCTGTGACTCTCCCACCAGCGACCTGGAGATGCGCAATGGCCGGGGCAGGGGCAAGCGCATGCGCCCCAACAGCAACACACCGGTGAACGAGGCAGCCGCCGCTTCGGACAGCAAAGGGACCAGTAACAGCAGCAAGACCCGGGCGGGAGCCAACAGCAAGGGGCGCCGGGGCAGCCAGAACTCCTCGGACCACCGCACCCCACCTGGCGGCACGGCCGAAGATGTGAAGGCCAGTCCCTCCTCCGTCACCAAGCGGAAGAGCAAACCCCTCTCTGACATGGAGGTGAACTCCAGCTCAGAGGACTCCAAGGGCAGCAAACGCATCCGCACGAACTCGATGGGCTCGGCCACCGTGCCGCCCGCCACGGTCAAGGTGGAGCCTGCTGTCCTGGACCGTAACTGCCCTTCTCCCATCCTCATCGACTGTCCCCACCCCAACTGTAACAAGAAGTACAAGCACATCAACGGGCTGAAGTACCACCAGGCCCATGCGCACACAGACGATGACAGCAAGCTGGAGGCGGACGTGGACAGCGAATATGGCGAGGAGCCCTCCCTGCATGCCGATGTTGGGAGCTGCAATGGGGCAGCTGGCTCTCAGAAGGGCTCTCTCTCGCCAGCTCGCTCAGCCACCCCCAAGGTGCGCTTGATGGAGCCCCACAGCCCGTCCCCATCCAGCAAGTTCAGCGCCAAGGTCCCCTGCAAGAAGAAGGTGGGTGGGGAGGGGGACACAGACCCAGGTGCCCTGTCCAATGATGGCTCTGAGGATGGTCCGTCGGTGGCTGATGAGACGAGTAATGACGACTTTGACTCTCTGGAGAAGCGATGTGTTGATAAGGACAAGTCAAAGAAGGCCTCTGGTGCTAAGCAGGAGAAGATCCCTTCCAAAAGCTTGAAGTCTGCCAGACCCATTGCGCCAGCCATCCCCCCGCAGCCAATTTACACCTTCCAGACTGCCACCCTCACCACCGCCAGCCCTGGCTCATCTGCCGGCCTTGCCACCACCGTGGTGCAGACCATGCCCAACAGCCCCCAGCTCAAACCTATCCAGCCCAAGCCAACAGTGATGGGAGAGCCCTTCACCATCAACCCCGCCCTCACCCCTTCCAAGGAAAAGAAGAAGAAAGACAAGAAGAAGAAGGAGCCCAAGGAGGTAGAAAACCCTTTGACTCCTGGCAAAGCCTGCAGAGCAGAGGAAGGGAAGAGCCCTTTCCGGGGGGAATCCAGTGACCTGGGAATGAAAGGCGAGGGGCTGCTGAATGGTTCATCTGACCCCCACCAGAGCCGGCTCGCCAGCATCAAGGCTGAGGCGGATAAAATCTACAGCTTCACTGACAACGCACCCAGCCCCTCCATCGGCGGTGCCAGCAGGCTGGAGAACACCAACCCAGCCCAGCCCCTGACCCCGCTGCATGTCGTCACGCAAAACGGGGCAGAGGCCAGCTCGGTGAAGACCAACAGCCCAGCCTACTCAGACATCTCCGATGCTGGGGAGGACGGGGAGGGCAAGCTGGAGAGCGTGAAGGCGAAGGATCCGGAGCAGTTGGTCAAGGAAGGCGCCAAAAAAGCTCTTTTCCCCCCACAACCTCAGAGCAAAGAGTCTCCTTACTACCAAGGCTTTGAAACTTACTATTCCCCAGGCTACCCCCAGGCCAGCCCAGGTCCCCTGAACCCCGGTGGGCAGTCTGTGGCTGAGACACAGGCTTTGAAGCTGAAAAAGGATGAGGAGCAGGAGAACCCAGACGTGAAGGTGAAGAGCGAAGGCTGCGAAGAGAAGAAGGCAGAGCTTGGTGGGGGCTCCAGCCAGCAGCCCTCGGTCATCCAGCAGCGCCCCAACATGTACATGCAGTCCCTCTACTACAACCAGTATGCCTACGTGCCGCCCTATGGTTACAATGAGCAGGGCTACCATGCTCACCTGCTGAGCACCAACCCTGCCTACCGCCAGCAATATGAGGAGCAGCAGAAGCAGCGGCAGAGCCTGGAGCAGCAGCAGCAGCGGGGACTGGAGAAGAAGGTGGAGCTGGGCTTGAAAGAGAGGGAGGCAGTGCTCAAAGAAGAGTGGAAGCAGAAACCACCAATGCCACCGACACTGACCAAAGCCCCAAGCCTCACGGACCTTGTCAAGTCGGGGCTGAACAAGCCCAAGGAGCAGGGAGGTCCTGACATGGCCAAATCTGTCATCATCCCCAAGCTGGAGGACTCATCCAAGCTGTCTGGCAGCCAGGTCGCTGAGGGGCTCAAGGTGAAGCTGAGCGAGGCCAGTCACCTCGGGAAGGAAACTGCTGAGACTAAGGCTGGCTCTGAGTGTGGCCGGCAAGCGGAGGTGGACCCTGTGCTCTGGTACAGACAGGTAATGCCCTGCCCTGTCTGCCAGCCCAGCTGGGTGTTTGCTTCTGGAGGAACCCCCTCACTATGGCTTTGCCACAGGGCTCTGCTGGGGCCATCACCTTGGAGAACACGTGTTGTCCTCTGCTTGTGGTGGGACTCCATGAGATTCCCTTGAGGCCAGAAAAGGGATGGGGCTGTGAGGCCATGGATGGGCCAAGGAGAGCCCAGGGAAGAGGAATGGAATTTCACTGGCCTCTTCCAAACTCAGGCTGGGTTTGGGAGAGGCAGGGCTGGGGGGAGGCAGGTGTTCTGATGGTTGGCTGTTCTTGCAGGAAGCCGAGCCCCGGATGTGGACCTACGTGTACCCGGCAAAGTACTCAGACATCAAGACGGAGGATGAGCGGTGGAAAGAGGAGAGGGACCGGAAGTTGAAGGAAGAAAGGAATCGAAGCAAAGAAGCCTCATCCAAGGAGGACGGGAAGGAGAGCACCAGCTCCGAGTGCAAGCTGACCCCCCCTGAGGAGCCTCGCATGGTGGGGAAGGACCCCAGGCCCAGTGTCCACGTCCCCGTGTCCTCACCCCTCACGCAGCACCAGTCCTACATCCCTTACATGCACGGCTACTCCTACAGCCAGTCGTACGACCCCAACCACCCCAGCTACCGCGCCATGCCCACCGTCATGATGCAGAATTACCCAGGTAGGGAGCCAGGGCCTTCCTGGGGACTTTCCTTCCCAGCTGTCCCTGCTCCCAGGATGGGAGGCAGCTGCAGGATGTCCTCTCACACACATACAGAGCCACATGCTCCCACTGTGCTGCCCAAATCCTCCCTGTGCCCTGACCGCTCTTCTCTCCCCAGGATCATACCTACCCTCCAGCTATTCCTTCTCTCCATATGGGAGCAAGGCGTCCGGCAGCGATGACAGTGACAAGTCCCGAGCCAGCCCCAGCGTGAGCTGTAAATCCAGCTCAGAGTCCAAGGCCCTGGACATCCTGCAGCAGCACGCCAGCCACTACAAGAGCAAATCGCCCACGGTGAGGGTCAGGAGCACTCTGTGGAACAGTCCCTGGATCCTGTACTCAGCTGGGAGCAGCTCCGCCTGCTGAGGGGTTTGCTGTACCTGCTGCTGTGGGAGACCCACAGCCATGAAGTACTACCACAGTACAAATCCTTTGAGATGGACCAGCCAAACACGTGGGCAGGGCTGACCCAGGAAAGCACTGGGGCTCCTCCAAACCCTGCAGGAACCCAGTGACACTTGTCCATAGCCTTGGAGCTAGTGGGTAGGATGCAGGGGCTGTCTCCATCCCATGGCTCCTGCTGGGCTGAGCTGGGAAGCTGAGTTTGGACACAGTGAGGAAAGAGCTGCCCTCAAACAGGACTTGTGTCCTCCCCACGGCTTTTGGGCTGTGACCCCCTGTAACCTCATGGGGGGTCTGCCTAAAGGCAGGGAATATCGCCCTGAGGTGGCTGATCACATCCCTCAGTGTGTGTCTGCTTTTTCCTTTCCAGATAAGTGAGAAGACGTCTCAGGAGCGGGACCGCAGCGGCTGCGGGGTGGTGGGGGGTGGCGGGAGCTGCAGCAGTGTTGGGGGAGCCGGAGGAGGAGAGCGGAGCGGCGACCGGCCCCGCACATCGCCCTCCCAGCGCCTGCTCTCGACGCATCACCACCATCACCACCTCGGGTACTCGCTGCTGCCAGCGCAGTACAACCTGCCCTATGCAACAGGTGAGAGCTGGGGCCAGGCTCTGGGGGACCGGGAGGGAGCTGGACTCACCCTTGGGCTGCTGGAACCCTTGTGCTGTGTCCGGTCTGGCTGGGTGCCTGGCCCGGGCTGCCAGCTCCTGACACTGCTTCTCCTCCGCAGGTCTCTCCTCCACAGCCATCGTTGCCAGCCAGCAAGGCTCTACTCCCTCCCTATACCCACCTCCCCGGAGGTGAGAACAGTAAGGCTCTGCTCCTGCCAGGATGGGCACGTAGGGGGTGCCCTCAAGGGTTTAGGGTCCACCCATCGCCCCAGGGGCTCACGGGAGCTGACTTGCCCTTGGGTTGTGGCAGGACGTGAAGTGCTGGGATGCCTGGGCTGTACAAGACATGTGACTGGCTCACATGGGGAAGAGCTGGAGACTCTCTTAGACATCAGTTAAATGGTGTTAATTGTTCTGCTTGACGTTCCTGCCGCGATCCGAGGCAGACTCTTCTTCTCCCCCCGTCGGACACACACTGACTGCCCCCCACACCCCCTTTGGTGAGTGGGTGAGCTGGTACCTGCAGAAATATTTATTCTACTGGGCACCAGTGCTCGGGATGGAGGCGTCTTGCCTGTCTGGTGCATATGAAGAGGAAACAAAAGCACTGAGGTTTCTTGATGGATTTGGGACCCCACCGTGTCTCTTCGAGCTGCTGCTTCATGATGGGACTGGGGGCAGGCGGGGGCTCGGAGTGTGGGGCTGAGCCTGCCATGGGGTCTCAGGAAAAGAAGGGCTGGCTCACAAGGAGCCATGGCTGGCATGGGGGGGCTGTTGTGAGCCTGGGGGTGGTGTCAGCCTGGCTGGAGGGAGCTGCAGGGCACAGAGTTGTTCTGCATGTGAGACTCTCCCTCTCCCAGTCCCTCATCTGGTCCTGCAGCCCACAGCACCCATCGCTCTGTGCCCATGGGCAGGAGCCACTGGTGTGTGGCTGATGGTCGGAGCAGGGCTGTGGGAGCTCGTGGCCCCGGTGAAGCAGCCTCTGCCCCGGGGGCTCAGGGCTCCATGGGGCTGGGGGCAAGTGGGGCACATAGTTGGGGGCCATGCCCGTCACCCCACCTGGGGCTGCCGGGGTCCCCCCAGGCCGTGCACGGTCCAGACCTGCCTGAAGCTCCTGCCCGTCACTTTCAAATTAGTTTCTGAGCTGCAACTCAGTAACACCCCCGGCCTTTCCTCTGCCCCCCTACCCTGGCAAATGCTCCCCAAACCCTAGGGCAGCACATCCTGCTGGGGGGTGGCTGTAGCTCTCCTTTTCATCCACCTTTTGCTTTTAGGGCAGCTCCCCCCGGCTGTGGGCAGGGCACAGCGAGGAACAAGCACACTTAGGTTCTGCCAGAAGCACGTGGGGCTGTGCTGGTCCCTGCTCTGGCCTTGTGCCAGGGCTGGGGGCACCAGGCCCTGGAGGAAGCCGGTCCCCGCTCCCGGCTGTTCCCCAGCACCGAGGACAGGGGCTTTCTGGTCCTCTGCCCCCAGCCCCAGAGCAGCTCTCCCTGGGCCGACGCTCTACCTCGGCCTCGCAGCGGCTGGGCCATCCCAGCTCTCCCCCCTCTCCTGCTGCCCGGCTTGGGGGGACATGGGGGCCGTGGGTCTCGGTTGTGTGTGTGTGTCCATGTCGCACCCGGCCCCGAGGGCCGCTGTACGGGGATGCTCTGCCCGCCGGGCTCTGTACATACTGTAAAAAGCAATTGTTTGAAAGCTGTTGTTTTGGGTTTTGTTTTCTTTCCCCGTTTCTCCCTCATCCCACTGTACCCAGCTGGAAAGGAGGTGCTGGCTGCTCTCGGCCCTGGTTCAGGTGCCAGGAGTGCTGTGGCCCCAGCCTGCTCTTGTTGTTTGACTCATTTTTCTCCCACTCTTCGTTGTCTTTGGAAGGAGACAGGGCCGTGTGGCCCAGCACGCTCCACGGGGACAGGGTGGGCGATGGCCAGCGGTGGCTTGACCCACCTTGTGCCCCTTCTAGAGCCACACACAGCCACGGGGCTGGGGACTGGAGGGGTCAGGGTGCTTGAGGGAGCCCCACATCCCACCCGTGGAGGAGTGTCCCACTGGCTGCTCCTACCTCCAGCCTCGGCCGGTCCGGCACAGCCTGGTTCCCAGCACGGCCGGGGCCCACCAGCGGCTCCAGGGGCACAGAGGAGGGTGTTGGGGCAGGGGGTCTGGGGGGTGCCACAGGCTCTGTTGGCAGTTGAAGGGCGTCAGGGGGCTGCTCCCCACCTTCCCAGTTGGGTCCCAGTTGAGTCTCCCTTTAGGTGTTAAATGAAACAACAGTTTATGCAGAATAGGTTTGAGGTTTGACGTATCTGGGTTCTCTAGATCAGTTGTTGCCCGTGGGGCCTCACCCGGCCCCTGCACTGGGGGGGTTCCCACTGCCCGGCCCCCGGCCAGAGCGTTGGACCATTGGTGTTTATAGCTCTTGTTTCCATTGGCGTTGCTGTGTTGGGTTTCATTTCAGTCTTCCTGACTCTGCCCTTCTGTAAAGTGTACATTATTACCGAGTTCCTTGTTTTTTTATATATATATATATATAAATATATATATATACAAACTGTACTCTTCTTGCCTTTGTACATTTGGGCAAGGAGGGAGAATAAATCTTTTTAAGAGACAATCACAAACCTGTGAGGGTGGCTTTTTCTTCCTGCTCCCCTCAAGTCTGATCCTTTATCCCCAAAAGCTGTGGCCAGTAATTTTTGGGGGTGGGAGAGGGGGGTTACCCCATCTCTGGGGCATCTGAGAGGGCTCAAGCAACCTCCTTGGTATGAGGCTGCATCCCTGCACCCCTGCATGCAGCCCCTCCACTCACAGCTCCAGGGGGTGCTGCAGCTGAACTCTGAGGGGATAATTTGGGGCAGAACCCCCCAGGCTGAACCCCTGGGCACCAAGGTCCTGCCCTCCACCACTGCCCCAGGGAAGGCACTGGGCGAGCAGGGGGTGCCACGGGGCAGGGCTTGGCTCCTCCAGCTCCACCATGGAGCTGAATCATGCGGGAGGCAGTACCCAGCGGCAGCAGAGGCACCTTCCACATTTTCTAGAGGGTGTTTCTGAAAACACAAGTGATCTGAGACCTCCACATCTGCCTGCCTGTGCTGGAGGGTAAAGGCAGGAGCTTTTCCTCACTCTTTGGACCATCCCAACCATCATGGCGCAGGTCAGGAAACCGTTCGGCCCGAATAAGCATCCCCAGGTGTGTGAAGTTCATCTGAATGCCCCTTTTATTGAACGCCGTGATAGTGCAGTGGGAACATGGAACAGGGTTAAGACTGTGTAAAACAAAAGCTGGAAGAGCAAGAAGTTTCAAAAGAAAAAAAAGGGAAAAAAAAAATTAGACCAGTTAAACCAGCATTGGAGCAGAGACGCATGGGGGATTTAATGTAGTGTTAAAGGATAAACTTGAGCGTCTCCTGCACGTGCCCCATACCAAACCAGGCTGTTTGCTTTATGTCTTGAGTGGGAGATGAAAGCGTTGTCTCCCAGCTGAGCACACACCGGGCAGGTGGGAGGCACCGCCGTGGGTCCGGTGGAGTCCCAGGGGTGGTGCTGCACCCCAAGCAGGGCCCAGGCCCCGGGGCTCCCATACCACGCAGCTGCACGGGAAGAGCTTCTATGCCAGTTCATAAACATCTTCCTTTTCCTAGTGATGATTACATGTGTGATAGATAGTTCTCTAGGCAACACGTTTCAATGAGAGTCAACTCTGGGGATACACAGCCCAATCTAACAATGAGAAATGCGCTTGCAGTCCAACAGAAACTTGGCTTCCCTTTCCTCAAGAAAGGAGGTGGAACCCTCTCTCCCCTCCACAGCATGTTGGGGTCCTGCTGGAGTCCCCACTGCAGCTACTCTTCGTCGGAGGAGGAGCTCTGATCCAGGGGGTACACCATGAACATCACGTCCGGCCGCGATGGGACTGCAGGGTGACCAGGCCGCACGATCTCAAAGCCCAAGAAGCTGAATGTCTTCAGGAGTGGAGCTACCAAAGAGAAGGAGATCTGTTACCACCAGGAACGATCCTCTTTACCTGTCTCACCCTCGAGCCATAAATATCCAAGAGCATGGAACACCCTCTGGGAGTGCATCCAGAGCTTCCTGCACAGAGAAGAACTATGTTAAGGTGACAGCCCTCTCCAGCAGGTTTTGTCTCTTCCTGTGCTCATCCAAGTGTGAAGGGGATTTGAGCTGTGCAGCTTTGTCCATGTTTCTTCCTTCCTCTGACAGTGATGGTCGGTCATCTACCTGCCCCAGCCGCACATCCCCGCTTTCCCAGGACACACGTGGCCATCCCACAGGTTTTATCCTGCACTTCTCTGGGCTCTGAAAGCAGGACAGACAGCAGCAAGCAGGAACCTGCATAGGAGGTAGGCAGACACTTGCTGTCTCCATGAGGAGGTCCTGGAGCTCAGTGCAAACTCCAGACAGGTCTGCACAGCTTGGGAATTCTGAGTGGGGTCAGCCCAGAAGCCCCCACACCTCAGGGCTGCCAGACAAAGTTCTGGGACACAGTGACTGTTACTGAAGCGATGGCTTCCCTGTGACCTGTGACAGTCACTCCAGTGCAACGTCTGATCCCTACAGGCCCCTCGGGTGATCAGCTCCAGGGCACTGAATGGCCAAGCAGAGGAGCTCCTGGAGGTATCTTCCAGGCAGCACTGACTTTCAGCTGCACTCGGGATCTGGGGTGCTCCACAACTCCTACGTACAAGCCCTGGTACGGGCTGTCCCCTGTCCCCAGCCCGTCACCCACGCAACCGCTGCTGCTAGTGACATAACAGCCAGGACTTAATCTGCAAATTATTCTTGGCATGGTAATATGGGATGATGACATCTTCCTGGGCTCAGCTCAGCTTAGCTCTACTAACGCCCTTCGTTTTGGAGAAGTCGGTGCAGCTCGTGAAGCTGCGGAGTAAAATTAGAGCTGGGGTTGGAATTACTCGCTGGGTTACAGCCTGTGCCTGGTGGGACTTAAAGTGACCTGTCCCCAGCCTGGTACCTCCCCCAGCCCCCCATGCCTTAATCCCTCACCCAACATGTCTGTCTTTAGATCCTAAAGCCCTCAGAGCCATAAGACTCTCCAGCCAGGGCCAGGATTACCTGTAAATCTGAGAAGGGCAAAAGTGCCAGGAGATCTTTAAAAAGCAGCTGAATTACAGGGCACTAATCTGGAAGCGCTTGTTTCCCATCTAATAACTCCTCCCTGGTTTCACCTTCCACATCGTTGCAGCCTCGTGCCTAAGAGATTACACTGCTTACCAAAGGGGGAATATTAACTGGTTCTGAATGAGAAAAGCCTCCCAAGTCATTCAGGAGCAGCTTTCTGCACCAGAGTATTTAATGGCAAGGCACAAAAGCAGGTCTTATGATGGAATCACAGAACAGTCTGGGTTGGAAGGACCTTAAAGCTCATCCAGTCCCATGCCCTGCCGTGGGCAGGGACATCTTCCACTAGACCAGGTTGCTCGAAGCCCCATCCATCCTGGCGTTGGACACCTCCAGGGGTGGGGCAGCCACAGCTTCCCTGGGCCATATGTGATGATGCCATCCAGCAGATCTGCTGGAGAAACCAAAACACTCCCTCACCCTTACCCTGCAAAAAGGGCTTATTTCCTCCACAAGAAACTACTTCCATGAGAATTTCACATGTAACGATGCCTGCAATAGGAAGGGTCCCATGGGCCTTGCCCTGGAATTCCCAGGTTTCTGTACAATTCCAGCAGCACCATGTGGGCCGTTGGAACAAACCCAAGCACGAGGGCCAGTCCTCACCTCGATCTTCTCTGCTTTTTCTGAAGCAGATGAAGACGTAGTTGACTTTCATTTTTTCTTCAGCAAACTCCAGCAGTGCTGACAACCTGCCAAGGAGGGGGAAGACAAAAGAACATCAGCTCTAGGAAGTTCTGTCCTGAGGAAGTCTCTGTGTGTTATCAAATTATCAACTGGATGTTTTCAGGCACAAAGATTGTTTACAGCCCCCTTCCAGTGAACAATGGGTGCTGAAACAATGGGCTTCCTGCCCTGCAGATCCAAGAGTTGTCCTTGCTCCTAGTAACCGACAAGTCCCTGTCCTGGCAGCCCTGAACACCCTCCCCACCCGTGGTGCTTTGGGACTGAAGCCTTTGTGGGCAGGAAGCAGAATATCACAGCTGGTCCCAGGCCAGGCTGCATCCCCCTCCACTGGCAATGCACACGGGGGAGATGTGGGAACTCTATGCTTTTTGGGAAGGAAAAACATCCAGAACTGAGCTCCTGGCAGGCAGAGAAGGAGAACAAACCATCCCTGGAGGAGCGTGTGCGCAGGCAAAGCTGTTTCCCGAGTGCATGGACTGGGATGGCACAGCTGCTGCACCCTGAATCCTCGCTTCCTGCCTTTCCAGTTGGATTATTTCTGCCACCTCTTGATGGAAGCAGCGCTGCATTAACCCCTCTGTGAGCCCCCGGGGTGGCACATGGAGCCACCGCTGTCACTTGTAACCACTGGCGCTGCCAGAGTGGTGACAAACAGGCCTTCACTCCACATCTCATTAACCAGCCGTCAGCACGGGGGATTAAATTTGCAAGGGTTCTGTTAATATGTTAATGAACTACTTTAATTATGGCCTCTCCTCGGCTGTTTCACCCAGCTAAAAATAACCTGACAAAACTGCGCTTTAAGTCACAATGACACTGGCAAATAAATCCCCTCTCAGAAGGACCCGCTCCCTGGAGAGCCGAGAGATTTACAGGCCGACTGGAGAAATTACACAAACATTTATCTGGACTCGGGGTCAAATGAGACAAGTGTGAGACAGCAACAGCACTACCACCTCCAGAAGGTGCCTAGCGAGGGGTTTTTCCTTAATTAGCCTGCGTCACTTAGGGATGAAGCCTACTTTGAGATTTAGGAGGAGCTGAGAGCTCTGCAGAGGAATCCAGCAAAGCCACAGCTCCTTTGCAGCGGAGACCTCTGACAGAGCACTTGGCAGGAAGGAGCTGCTCTGGAAGCCGCGTTTACACAAACTTCCCAGAGCTGAGCTGTCTGGACAAAACACGACTGGATTCTGCCAAGAGAAAAATCAGAGCTCCTGGCAGAGCCCAGCGCCAGCGTGGCAGCGCTCCAAGAGCAGATCCACCTACTGATGAGGAGAGCATCCATAAGATGGAGCAGTTTTTTTTCCTGAAAGAGAGGAAAACCTGCCAGGATAAGACTTGTCAAGTGGCCAAGAGAAAAATAAAATGAAAAAAATAATAAAATATCAGAGAAAGGCTTCTTGGCTCTCCATACCTAAGTATGCAAAGATTCATCTGCTCATTTATTGCTTGTTTTTCATTAGTGCTGGGACTCAAAAAATGGTAACTCATCTGAAGAATCAAAATATATCCATGAAGGCCTAACAGGACAGTTCTCTGCAGACATGGGAGCAGGATGTGCTTCAGACACACAACCCAGGAATGGAGCTGCCACTGCTCAACTCATTCTCCCCACATACACAGCCTGGAATCCCAGCACGGTCTGGGTTAGAGGGGACCTTTAAAGCTCATCTCATTCCATCCCCTGCCAGTGATACCAGGGACACCTTCCACTAGACCAGGTTGCTCCAAGCCCCACTCAAGCGGGTTTTGGATACTTCTAGGGATGGGGAGTCCATAGTCACCCATGTAAGCACAGCCCTGCCCCCCCAGGGAGCCACAGCTGCAGGCTCTGGGATCTTGAACTTACCCTTCTTTGCTTCCATCAGCTAATAATCCATCAGGGATTTCCACAAAGAGGCTCTGGTTTGAGAGCACTGCATCCCAGGAGGAGGTCTTCACCTCTGTGACCTTGTACTGGAAGTGGACAACGTGAGGCTTCCCTTCGTGCACTGAGACATCTTGGCTAACAGTGATCTTCTCGTCCTGGGAAAACAAAATCATCAAGTCCTGAACAGCCAGGGGACAACTGGAGAGAGCAAATGCAAATAAATGACATTAGGGTTTTACTGAGAAGTAGATTATGCTTTTACCTTCCCCTTTCGCTGGCTCAGGGACACATCCTGCAGTTCTCAGCCCTCAGAGAGATTTCTAGCCAAGGGTAGTGATGGTTCATGAACTGTCCTTCCAAGAACAACTGGACCCAATACAGGCTGCTGCCACAGCCTGACCAGTCAAAACCAGTGCCTCCCCCATTCCCAACACAGCCTTTCTGTTCCAGGGATGACCACAAATTGCCTTCCCAGATTTTCCAACCCATGGTTTGCCTCCTGGTGTAACAGAGGGAAACACACAGTGCAGGGAGATCCCAGAGCAGATCTGAGGCTGGTGAGAACATCTTCTCCAGAGACCACAAAGGCACACGTCCCTCTCCAGCCCTGCCCCAGCAAGAATGCCAAGCATGTAGATCTCAGATCCAGCTCGGCAGTTCCTAGAAAACAATCCCATGGTTAAAACTCCATTCCTCCAGACAATTCCGGCAGGCAGTCGGCTTGCCCCGTAATGTTTTCCATGTTTCACTGCAAAGGGCCCCAGTGAAACAGCAAAGACTTGAGTTAACGCCGACACTGCAGGGGAAGCTGAACTGTCCTGTGTGTTGGTGACAGCTTGTGCATCCCTGTTCCCTCACATTCCCAGTCACCTGCACAGCACTGAAGGGCATAAGTAAAGCAGAATCCAGGGTCATGTGTGCTCTGCTTCCGAGTCATGGGAATGCCTGGGAAAGTCATGTGTCCCTCCCTCCTTGACAGGTGGAGTGGGCAGTGATTTCCTCCACTGGGTCATTGGGGGAGCAGCCGTCCAACCTCCAGGTATTTTACAAGGTGAATAATTCAACAGCTCCTCACAAGCCCTTCCTGCCTCCTCAAGCTGCTATCCCAGTGCTTTAATTCCTATTACCTCGTGTCTTAAAATAGCTGTCCCTCAGTTTGACTATTGTGACAAAGAGGCCACCGAGGACCTTAATGCTGGTGGACAAAAGTGCAAATCAGGAGCTGCTTGGCCTTGGTGAGCGGAGCAGAGGAAGCTGCCCTTCGTTTAAAGCCCACAAAGCTAATCTGAAAAACAAGTTTACACTTCACCAGAATAAATATCCTGTAGGAAATAAGTTTATTCATGGAGTTTGAAAGAAGTCTGCATGGCTGAGCTCACTAGTTTTAAGCCAAATGCACCAAGAAACGCGCCCACAGCTGCTCCAGTGAGGTCAGGCTGCTGCAGAGCAAGTCAGGGCTGAGCCCTGAGAGAGTTCTGCACTACAGACGTATTTAAAAAAACCAAATCCAAGGGGATTATGTGCATATCCCTCAGCATTGAACTTATAGGAGCCTTTTACAGTTGTTGTTAGAGTGCAGAAAGCATCTCTATTCCAGAAAAGATGCTTCTCTCCAGAAAAAGCTCACAGATGCTGCTTTTCTCATACTCACAAAACCAAAACCAGGGTGAGGAAGTTGAGGAAAGAGGGCTGGGACTGACACATGGGAGGGGGAGGTGTGCCTTTGGGTGGGAAGACTGGCAGGAGCACTGCCATAGGAGGGGAAAAGTGTTCCGAGCCATTTGCCTTGGAACTTCCTTGTCACCAGTTCTGCCCTGTGCTCCAAACCCAGCAAGGTTGTTCCCTGAAACCCCCCTGTGACAGCCCAGGAGCCAGAGGCAGCACAACCACAGGGATTAGCAGAACCAGTTCCCCCGGTTCAGTGGGAATTATGTTTACAAAGCTCAGGCAGCTGACAGTCTATTTCTAGGCATCCAAACAGAGATGCTGGGGAAGAGAAGCTGTTCATCTGAAGCAGCAGCAGCCCAAAATTCTTTGGAAGCTGCTCAAGTAAAATCCTGTCTACACAACAAGCGCTCAGTATTAGTTCACCCTGGAAAAATCCCCCCCCAAAATCCCCCTGCCATGTTACTGTGGGCAAAAAAAAGCCCAGCAGACTCTCTTACAAACTGCTGCCCAAAACCAGCTCTCCAGCCCTCGGCTCTGTTTCAGCGACGCAAAGCCACAAGGGCCAGCTCCTGCTTGGTTCCAGTTCACTAAGCACAAAGTTTTCCAGCCCAGCTCTGCTCCTCAGATGTCCCGGGAAGGACGGGGGGAGGCCCCGATGTGCTGGAAGGGTCAGGAGAAAGGATGTTATGATCCACCCAGCCAAGCGACTGTAGAGAGCCATGGAAGCTCCGGCTGCTGGCATGTGCTTCACCTGCAGCCTCCTGCCAAGTCTGCCAGCCAGGGCACGTCCCGGATGTTGCTGTGGCATTCCCAGCTCCAGCAAAGCTCCTTCGATGGAGGGCTGAGATTTAAGTCTCTTAACACAAAACCACCAACAACTACAGGGAGCCCCAGCTGTTTATTTTACAGAGCTGCTGTATCCGAGCGCTCTGTGTGCTGGAGGAGGCAGCTCCTTCGGAAAGGTCATCCCTTGGTCTGCAACAGCTGATACAGCTGGAAAAAGGACTTAAGCTTTTGGATCCAGATGCCTTTCCAGGTCATGCTGATGGATACTGGCTGAAAAGCTCAGGCTGCTGTAATTACAGCACTGCCAGACTTGGGCAACCAAAGGGGCAGAGAGCCCCACCTGAGGTCTGACACACCTGGGGCCCCTCATTCCAAGACAGACACTGAGGGGCTACAGCATGTCCAGAGAAGGGAACAGAGCTGGCAAAGGGTCTGGAGCACCAGGAGTGGCTGTGGGAGACAGGGGGGCTCAGCCTGGAAAAAAGGAGGCTCAGGGGGACCTTCTTGCTCTCTGCAACTCCCTGACAGCAGGGTGGAGCCAGGTGGGGTCAGTCTCTGCTCCCAGGGAACGAGACAGGACAAGAGGAAACAGGCTGAAGTTACATCAGGGGAGGTTTAGTTTGGATATTAGGGAAAATTTCTTCACTGAAAGGGTTGTCAAGTATTGAACAGGCTGCCCAGGGCAGTGGTGGAGTTCACATCCCTGAAGGGATTTACCAGCCATGTGGATGTGGCATTTGGGCATATGGTCTAGTGGTGGCCTTCGCAGTGCTGGGGAGCAGTTGGACCTTAGAGGGCTTTTCCAACCCAAACAATTCCATGATTCTATGTTACAGAAGGGGCTGATTTTCTGACAGATTCTGCTAGTTTTGTCAAGCAATAAAGCCAGGAAGAATTCTAACCATGTTTCTGGAATGCAGCTATATGGATGACATCCCCTGTGCCTACACACCACTGCAAAAACCTCTGCAAGTTCACGGCTGTACTGAAAACTCTGAACTGTGATTCCTTCCACCAGCACCCCCTCCACATTGAGCCCATTTTCTGCCTCTGGGTCTTGCCTGGTGGTACACATGAGGCTTGGCAAAGCTGGCAGGAGTTTCATCTGCAGGGTCTCCTGTGTCTCATGTAGATGGGATTCATTACTTGTCCTGAGCCCTCTTGAAGTTATTTCTGTACCTTCTTTCTGTGACAGGGAGCCTCTTGTGCTGCTTCTCTGGAGTACACACCCCTCTAACATCTGTGACAATTCACCTCGAGCATTAAACTGATGGCACACTGTCATTAGAGGCTCACAGGTTGACATTTCTTCACAAGGGAAGCAGGTAAGGAACATGTTAAAAATTCACCAAAGGAAACTCTGAAAGCAGCTGTGAGGTCTGGCATTCTCTCATGAATTCCAAGAGGAGGCTCTGGGAGCTGTGGCCCAGAAGGGTCTGTATCTTTTCATCATGTAATGTCTGTGTGCCACCCACGGGGTAATTACAAATCAAGTCTAACACCTATGACAACACCCCTGGCTCAACAGCCAAATTTGCAAGGTGAGCATAATTTTAGGCTGTCTCATCCCTGGCATATGGAAAAGCAGCCCTTGTCCCAGAAACAGAGACAGATGTGAGCCAAAGTCACACAAGTGCCAGTTATTCTATGGGAAGGAGCAGCCAGATCTCTCATTCAGAAGGAAAGGTCCCATGGAACAAAGAGGGATGAAAAATGAGAGAACTGCACAGAGCCACATGCTCCTGCAAGTCTGCAGACACAAACCTTCCTGATCTTGCCCTGCCCTTGCACATGTTCTAGAAACACCCCAGGCTGGGAGGTGGGTGGCTGCCTTTCCCATCTGTACCTGGGTTCAGGCAGCTCCCAGGCCCTGACAGCTTCACCTTCCGGACCAGGGCACAGGAAAGAGCTTATCAACCCTTCCCTCGTTGTGTTTCACCTTTCTGCTTCCCGCTTCCTTCTTCTGCCAGACATTTTCAGGAGTCCTTTCATGTTTTGATAATGCAGGCTCTGTGGACAATAGCTGCAACAGGCCCCTGGGAGCAGGGCTGGTGAATGATCTGGTGCACAATGGGCTCTCCTTTCTTAATAAACAGGTGATATTTAAGCAGGAGAGCCCTCCCTGCAGCTCAGTCACTGAAAAATTACCTGTTCTCCTACTTATTACCTTGGAATTCTTTGCATTTATTCCCATCAGACTGCAAAAGGAACCAAACAGTTGCAACACGAGTACAGGTCATTACTTAGTTGTTAAATCTTTCTCACCTTATATATCAGAGCTGAAAGAGAAGGATCCCTGCTACCCCCTCGCCCACCGGGGATCTTCGACAGTGGGTGAGGGGCATCAGGAGCACCACAGAGGCCCTGGAACGATGTGCCTGCAGCACTGCAGCTGGGGACAGTTACTCAAAGGTAAAATACTACTGCAAGAAAAAGAGAGAGAACACTAGGTTACATTAGCAGGGATCATGTTTTGGAGGCTCTAGCTCCTCAAAACCTGAAATCACTTGTATCCCTGCTCCTCCACAGCACCCAGATGTCAACATCAAATCTACCCACTGCCCCAGTGGCACCAGAACTGGCATGTTTTGTTAGGAATGGAGGAGGGGCTGGAGCCAAGAACCCGGAGAGAGTGCTGAGCAACCTCATGCTAATCAGAGAGGCCTGGAAGGCTGCCAGGAGCAGATGGCTGGGAACGCATGACCAGATGAGCATGCATTTTCTAGAGACAAATATCTACAAATAGATCAACAGGGCCCAGGAGGAGGAGGTTTAAGTTTCATGTTTTCAAACCGAGGAGGAGCGAAAGGGGCTGGTTCTTCAGACATCTTCAACGCGCTCCTCAACATCTGCGGCAACGTGTTCACAGGCATGTGAAGCATCAGACAACTGTCCCTCACCCCAACCCTAAAAACTGTAAGTTCACCCCAGAGATCTACTTTTACAAGCAAGAAAACACATTTCCCTTGCAATTTCCAAGTTTGTTTGGAAGTCCTACATGTCTTCAGGCTCACTTTGGACACAACCTTTAATACCCGCTCTGGCTTCTAGGAAGCTCATGAAAGCAAATTATTTTACTTTCTGCAGCTTTGATTCCTCTCCAGCACCACAAAAGCTCTGTGTGGAGGCTCAGTGTTCCTCTAACACAGCCTGCAAAAGCCATGCAGCGAAACCAGTCCTTCCCCAGTGGAAAATTATGGAACACACCAGAGCAAAGCTCAAGAAGCAGCATCAAAACAAAGGGGTGCAGGAGGGTTTTCATGAGCACAGGGCCAGGAACCAGGCTAAAGTGCATAAACTCTACAGCTGTATTGACAACTCACTGTCCCGAAACTTCTCACTTGAACTGTTCCCAATACGGTGTTTTTCCACTCTAATCCCTCTCCACGAGGCAGACAGGCTTAAATATCCAAACACCAAGTATGGAGCTGCACTGTCAGAACCACCTGAACTGCTGGGCATCACAGACTGTTTTGGGCTGGCAGGGACCTTAAAGCGTGTCCAGTTCCAGCCCCTGCCATGGACACCTTCCGCCAGACCAGGTTGCTCCAAGCCCTGTCCAACCTGGCCTTGTAACCTGCCTGTGCAGGCTGCAAACCAGCTACTACAATCTGGCATTTCTGAGTGCCAAAAACAAAACTCGCAAATGCAGTTACACCACAGGCAGAATCCCCCAAGGATCTCAGCTTCCCACCTCCTACCAAAACCATCTTTCTACAGGAAACACAAATACTCTTCCTCCACTTGTTTCTTCCTCCAGGTTTGCTAGACTGGGCTCTGGGGCAGGGTTCCCGTGTGCCATGGCTTAGAGCAGGGACCTCTTGGAGAAAAGGCTATTTAAATGCACCAGGAGAAGATGTTCGAGGTTGAAGCCAGAGATGCTGGGTGTTTTGTGCTCCCCGGTGTGCCCGGGGCTATCAATGGGCCAGTGTGTGTTCAGTAGTAGTGGATGTGGAGAGGATGACAAAGCACTTTGTGCCGTCCCCACCCCCAGAAAGCTGTTGGCAGCTTTGTTATTCCCTTCCCTCCTCCCTCATCCCCCAGCCAACAATGTACTATTGATAGCTCTCTCCAACTTGCGGCCAAGGCATGGAGAAGCTGGATAATGAAGTGGAGTTGTGGGAAAAAAAAAAAAAATCAAACAGAGAGGCAGTAGTTTTCATGCAAAGCAGCTCAAGACACTTCCCAGTTTCACTTCCTCTGACACATGCAGAAGTCAAAACACAAGCTCCCCTTCAACCACCCAGCCCTGCCTGTGGCACTGCCCAGGCCTGCACACCACCACTATCGCTCCAAAATTAGGATCCCTGCATGTCACCACTATCCCCTTCCAAAATTAGGGTCCCAAGACCAGCACCCTCAGGATGTATGTGGGGCACAGACTAAAAAAGTTTTTGCTTCCTCCAGCTGCACTTCAGCTCCTGGGAAAAAGTTCATGCAAATACCAAAAACGTCTGATCCCTCCATGCATCCGTGCACCAACAGCCCACTGCAACCCAGTTCCCTTAGGCCTGTTTGTAGCTTAAAAATTAGGCATGTGCTCCCTCTCTCCTCCTTGAAGTTTTCCCACAGCTTGGTTGAGATTATGACCTTTCCCTGGAGAAACTCCTCAGTAAAAGTGGCTCGGCTGAGCCCTGCCCGAAAGCGGAGCTGGAAGCCGGTGTTACACTCTCATCCCACGGGTGTAATTTTAACTCCCTAAGCTCCCAGCGATCCCAGAGCCCTGTGCCCTGTCCCTGGGAAGCCCAAAGGACATCTCAGCAACTTGGGAACTCCTTCACAGCTCCTTAGCAACCCTCGCACCTGGAGCCAGGCCGGGACCAGCACCTCGGTGGCTGAAATCCGCACACCTTTTGGGGGCTTTATTTGTTTTGAATACTTAGACAAAAACGAAGGATCCAAAGAACTCTCCTGACTGGAGAAATTACGTTCTTTTGTTTGTTTTCCTTTCTGTCCCTTTCCAAAACAGGCTATGGAGATGCGGCGGCACTTGGCCCATAATAAAAATAATATATTATTATTGCAAGACATATATCCAGGATTTGAGAAGCAAATTGCAAATAACCATCTGACGACCACAGCACAGGTCAAGCATCTCCCACACAGGCAGCGGCCAAGAACCCGGGCTGCTCCGTGCGCATCCTCTGGGCTCTTATCGGCGACAGAGGCGCAGGAAATAACACTCTGGGGACTCTAAACAAGGAACAGACACACGAGATAAAATCGGTCAGCTGAGAAAAATACACAGATCCTGCAAGTTGGTGCCTGCTGATACCCAGCCTGCCTGGAAAAAGCCACCTTCCCGCAGGCAGGAAGAGGTGCGGGGGGTGCGGGGAGGGAGCGCCAGGGCCGGTCGGCGAGAGGTGCTCAGGCCGCAGTGAGCCCAGACCCACCCCCGGGGGGCTCCTTCATGGAGAAGCGACGCCTCGATGGGGATTTTAATCGCGGAAAGATAGAGCGGCCTCCCCGCCGTCCCGCGGCCTCCCCGCCGCCTCCGCGTCTGCCCGCGCCCCGGGCCCGCCTGCCGCCGCCGCCGCCGCGCTGAGGGGCGATAGGACAGACGGCGCGCACCTGTCCTGGGTGTTTATCATCCTGGGCTCGGCTCCGGTCCGGCTGCGGCTCGGCGGGTCGCGCTGGTGTCCGGCTACTGCCCCCACTCCGCTCGGCTCAGCTCCTCGCTCCGACTGACCCCCCGGGCCCGCGCGCCGACACGCCCCCCGCGTCACGCGCCCGGCCCCGCCCCTCCGCGCCGCGCGCGCCCGGCCCCCCCTCCGCCCCGCCCCGCCCCGCGGCGCGCGAGCAGCCTGGGAACCCACCGCCCCAAACAAAGGCGAGCGCCCCGGCCACGCCCCCCGCCGGTGATGTCACCGCCCCCCCGCGCGCCCCGTCACCGCCCCCCCCCGCGCGTACCCTGAGGTGGCGAGTGGCGCGCGCCCGAGGCTCCCGGTTCTCCCCTCAGAATTCCGGTTCTCCCCTCGGCATCCCGGCTCCCTCAGCCCCCCGCCGTGGGGCAGGTTTCACGTAGTCCCCAGGCCCCGGGGCTGGCAGCAAACCCAGGGGTGGGAGCAGGGCTGGTGGCCTGGGCTGTGGGAAGTGACAAGGCCCCGGGCGGGAACCGGAGCCGAGGTCATGGGAGAAATGGTTTGGGAGCTGCAGGGCCGAGGAATTAACAGCCGAGTGCTGGTGGTGCCACACGGAACAAGCCACTGGCGCTGAGGTGAGAGATTGGGTAGAAATCCCTCCCTGTGAGGGTGGTGAGGCACTGGCACAGGATGCCCAGGGAAGCTGTGGCTGCCCCATCCCAGGAGGTGTTCAATGCCAGGCTGGACAGGGCTTGGAGCAACCTGGGCTAATGGAAGGCCCATGGCAGGGGGTTGGAATGAGATGAGCTTTGAGGTCCCTTCCAGCCCAACTCATTCCATTCCATACCCTGCTTAAAGTATCATGCTGGTGCTTAAAATGTGACCTGGGATGCCAAAACCTCATAATCTGGATGAGTAGGAGCTGGAGTAAGGAATGAATACATGGATAACAGAATGTGGAGCTGCCCATGGCAGGGCTCTGCAGGGACTCTTGGTGAACAGTGTATCCATACAGGAAAGGCAGCAGCAGTCACACAGCCAAAGGTCAGAACCAGGCAGAGTGAGGAACCTGTGAGGTTCAGTCCGGCAGAGCTTGGTGGGTGCTGAGCCTTCACAGGGTGGGGGATTGGGAAGCCCTTTAGAAGAGAAGCTCTGGAGACCCTGTGGATGCCAGCCCTGAGGGCTGGAGTCCTGGAGAACCTCACATCGACCCACCTGGTCTCACACCTGGGCAACCCCAGCCCTGCCCCACACGGGAGCTCCTGAGTGGCACCTGCAGCAGCCTGGGGTGCAGTGCTCTGGTGGGTTCATGGACCCTGGGATCCCACAGGCAGCCCTGGGCCTGGGCTTTGGTTCCCACCGCTGCCCTTCTCTTGGCAGGAAGGGACCAGCTGTTCTGCAGAGAGCTGGACACCAGCCAGGGCCTGAGTTCAAACACAGCCCGTTAAATGGCTTTTACCCCCTTCCTCCGCATTTCCAGCCCTGCTTGCAGCCATGGTTCTATTTATAATGCCCAGGAAAAGCAAGCTGAGACTTTCCCACAGTGCCGGCTTCTCAGGCGATTGTTGTTTGGGAAGCTGGAATGTTCGTGGTATTATTTTTGTATCCCCCCGGGAAGGGTTTGTGTTTTTTATTGCATGTCCCCATCTGTGCTGAGGAGGAGAGTGTGCGAAGCACAAGGTCTCTGGTGCTGCTCATGGCTCTAAAACACTTTGATGAGGTGCTGCTGGATTGGGTGTCTGTGCCCATGAGCCCCTTTTGTGATGGGTGATGGGTGCTCTGAGAGGTGTCCTGGTAACCATGGTGCTGGAAGCCAGAGGGGCATCGCTGGTAGCCCCTGTCTCAGTGCCAAGCCCATCATGTCACTTGCTGTGTGCCTCAGTGTCTCCCAGGCACAGAGGAGGAAACACGGAGAATCCCGCTGGGAACAATGGGCTCATCGTTCCTGCCCTGCCTGGGGTTTCAGGATCAAGATGTGCCCTTACGCCGCAGTTTTAGGGTGGCAGAGCCATCACATAAGGCTGGGCCTGACAGCTGGGCTGTGGTGTCACTGTTCATGTGGTGCTGCTGCCAGCGGAGGCCAGTGGGCTCCTTTTTTGCCTTTCTTGGCAATACGAGGACATTCCCTGCATGGAGCTGCTGTGGGATATTCTGGGCATGGCTGGACTGTGGCAGTTCTGTGCTGCTCCTGAGCTCCCCAGCCCCTGGGCAGGCAGGTATTTCACAGAGAAAAACCCACCTCACTTGGACTCTGAGGTCCTGCCTGTCCTCTCCCTTGGCAATGGCACTGGCAGGGCTGCCCACAGCACTCCTGGCTCTCCCTTTCCCTGCCCTGCAAGGCCCTGCACTGCTTCATTCCCACCTCTGCTGGGGATTCTCCCTGCTGTCCTTTGGTTTTACTGCCCTGCCCAGGACTTTGGCAGTGAGAAATGCTGTTGTGCCACATTTTTGGACGGTTTCTTTTTGCCGCAGCCAGTCTAATGAAGGATGTGCACCTCTGAATAGCTTTGCCAGGTTTTGGGATTGATTATCCCAAATTCTAGATGCGGAACACAGGACATCTGCAACCTCTCTGTTTTAAAGGCTTGTGAACAATATTTGAGCATCTCCTTAATTATCCTCATTAATTATTGTGGCTAACTGTGGACTGTGTAGCTCTTAAAAATACTGTGAATTGGGACAGACTACGGACAGAAGTGATAGGTTTTTCCCCCAACTGGGGAATGGAGACTCAGAGCTCCTCCGTGCCTGGAGCTGGTGACACTCGTGGATCCTGGAGCTGGTGACACTCATGGGCTGGGGCTGGGCAGGTGGCTCCAGCCTCTCAGAGCTGCCTGATGTTGGGATGGAAGCTCTTAGATGGGAGAGAGGCGAGCCAAGGCGACAGGAAGATGACCACACAGTCACAGCCTTGTTGCTGACAGGGCTGACAGCAGAGACACTGCCCAGGTGTTCGGGGCTACAGAGGCAAGTGGGGTCCCTGTGGGATGGACTCTCCCTCCAACATTCACTCCATGCTCTTCCTTGGCTGTAGTCCTGGATCTCCCTGTGAGTGAGAAAGCTCCTGGAGCGGGTTCACCCCCTTGACGGCTCCGTGGCTGTGCAGTCAGAGGGGGCTCTTGCTCACCTTGCCATGATGTGGTCGCTCAGATAAGGGAAACTGCAGCACTGCAGGGGGCGGGATGCAGCCCTTCCTTGTGCCTGTTCCCCAGGGATTATCACACATTTGTCCCTCGGCTGTGCCCTCCTTGTGGGAGTGGAGGTTGGGGGTGTGTGTGGTGGGTACCATGTCATGCTGACACAGTTCCTCAGTACCTGCAGCAGTGCTGCATAGCGGACTGTGCTTAGAAGTGCTGCCTAATGGAAAACAGTTCCAGAGGCTTCCAGACAAAGAGGGAAAAGGGTTGGTAGCTTTAAATGTAATTAATACCCTGTATTTATGTAAAAACATCGTTAGAAATGTGTCATTCAGAACTTTCTAGGGCTGGATGTGTATCTGGGAATGGAATTCTGTTTTCGTCAGCACCTTTTCATCCCCCTTCTGTGACTGCTCTTTTTTTTTTTTAACGTGAGGATCTTGTTTTCCTAAGGGAAAAACAAAAATGAACACTGCCAAGGAATTTTGTTTTCATACCTCAGTCCTCCCAGCCCTGCTGCCAGCTCTGTCTTCCTGTGCTGACATGTCTGTGTCTGTTACAGCCTCAGCAGCACCAGGAGTTTTCCTGGGACTTTGGTTCCCTATGTTTTGAGGTGAGCTGTGGATAAATTCCCTAAAGCTGTCCCATCTGTGTGGCTGGAATTGTGTCTTGAGTGCCCATCTCCAAGGTGGATTTTAATTGTTTGAGCAGTTTAATTGGTTGGTGTCACTCACCCGTGTCTTTGATCTGCTTCACATCTGTAACAACAAACGAGGTTCCTTCCAGGCCATGCCAATAGTTTTCTCCTCTCCCTTTATATTTCCAACAGGATGAGTTGATTCCTTGGCAGACCTGCCTGGAGCTGGGGGTCAGATTGAAGGCATGTTGCTGACATCAGTGGCTTTCTTTTTTAATGAGCTTTGTCAGAATTCGTTCTTTAGCCATTAAGCAGTGCCAGCGTGGAGTTCATGCATGAGCTGAGCCGAAACCTGCTCGGTGTGAATTAGTGATGAGGGAAAAGCAGGTCAGGGAACATCTTGTTTCAGAATGCTGTGATAACTGGCTTACTCCAAGGCCTGGAACCAGAGAATGGGCAGAACATAGAAATCATGGCAAGGAATGACTTCCTTCTGCTGCGCCACGAGGAGACATTGCCCCTCCTTATGCCAGTGAGATGTATGTTGGCACCAAGGGAAGGTGTTCCCCTGTGGCACGAATCTGGGGGTGTTGGATGGGCTGAGGATCTGGATGGTGTCAGGGGGACGAGCTGGTGATGTGACGTGGTGGCCCAGCATGAGAGGGCCTATCATGGACTTGTGTCACCAATGAGCTCCATGCTCCTGGAGGGTGCTGTGTGCCAGTGCCAACATCTTTGGAGAGGGCTCTGTTGGGATCTGCCACTGCAGAAAACATGCCAGGGAGAGTCCCTGGCTGTCCCTCTAAGCACCTCTGTCGGGATGAGTTGCCCAGGAGAGGCCAGCAAGGGTTTTACTGGCAAACACTGAGGAAAGGCAATCCCTCTACCCGTGGGAACGGGTAGAACCAGGGAACGGGGTGTGATGGAAAAAGTAATCCATGGCATACAGAACGTACAGCCTTCCCACGAACGTATAGGTGTGAGTTTGAGGCATGTGGCTCCCAGCTCTGGCCTGGGTCAGCTGAGCTGGCAGTGAGGAGCACCTGCGGGAGCCAGGGTTCACTCCAGAGGTCACCTCTTCCTCGGCCAAAAGTAATACTTGTGTGATTCCCTTCCACTGCCTGTAGCTTCTCTGCGTCATCCCTGCTGCTCTGTGCCCGGAGCTCTTTTCCTTGGCTGCTCATCGAGTAGGACACACTCCAGTGTACTCAGTGCAGTGATGGTGGGTGGCACAGAAACAAAAAGGGGGAAAATCAGGGACAAATTGGTGAAAAGGAGCATACAGGAAAGGCCTCAGGTGGTGGGGAGTTGCCTTGCTGCTGGATTTTGCACATCTGAATGCAGCCAGGGCTTTGTATTGATTTTTTAAAAAGCTCTTTCAATTATTTTTACAATGAGCTCATCTTTCCTGGCACATCTCTGCTCCCTGTTTGTTCCGTACTAAGCGTTGTTCACTTCTCTGCAGTTATCCACGTGTGAGCTGGGAACAGCAGCTCTGCTGCTTGTCCCTGGAGAAAAATAGGTCTTGTCTTAGCTCCTTGTAGGTACTGTGGGAAGGTGGGATGGATGGAGCTGGGGGTGTTTCTGATGGAGGTGACTGAACTTAACCAAAATGGGGCCTGTGTGCTGCCTCTTTGCAGCAGGACTTGGCAGAAGCTGTTTTGCTGTGTGGTTTTGGTGCTTTGGGATACACTCCTGTGAATGGAGATGGCTTGCGGGAAAGGCTGAGTGGTGTATCGGCACATGGTGATGTTGGGAGCCACTGCTACTCCAGCCAAAAATCCAAAAGGCCTCTTGGAGCTGTGTTTTTAAGACCACGAGTGACTGCACACTGCAAGGGCCATTGGAAAATTAAAGCGTTGCATCTGCCCAGAATATTTCATGGTACCTGAGCGAGGCCTCTTAAAAATTTCACATGGCAATAACTCAGAATTCTGTCTTGAAGGAGCTTGTTTTGTGTCATTTGTCTTAACTTAGGGCTGTACCATAAAATAGGAAATCTTGGAAGTCCCAAATCTGAAAATCTGAAGTCTGCCCCAAAGCTCTGCCCTGGTGAGGTGACACCAGCAGCACTGTAAGCCTGGCTCTCCCCTCATTTTCACAGCGCAGCTTTAAGCAGACTGAGCCTAGGAATAGGTCCTATGGGTCTGACACCAGGGGGTTGGTCCCATCTCCTCCAGAGGGGCTCATGACCAGTCTTGAGGATGCTGCACAATGGCACTGGTGGTTCGGGCCAAGGATTCGCCCCCGGCTGCTGAGCTCCTGTCTGCTGACACCTCCTGTGCTGGTGGTGCAGCCGTTGGAAACAAAGAGCTGAGAAGCTTGAGGACCTGTCTAGGCAGAACACCTCCTCTTTTTGCTTTAATAATTTTGTTTTTCTCAATTCTACACTCCCATGATAATGTGTCTGGGCCTGTTTCACTGCACTGGATGACTCCAGTGAGTGTTCAGTCTAGGTCTTGGATCCACATATTTCTAGAACCTCATCCTGACTCTGTCCCCTTCCATGTCACACATGCAACATGGACTTTGCCAAGGGGGCTTGGGGATGCACTGGCTGCAAAACCCCCAAACCTGTGTGCTTGGATTCTTCTCTCCTGTGGCTCTCTGGGCATGTGAGGTGTCTGCTGGGCATGTTTCTGTTCCGGTGCAGCTGGATTCATAAAGCTCCAGTTTTCGTGGCCCTGCAGGAATTTGCAGGCTCAGTGAAATCGCTGGGGGCTCCCTGCAGAGGCTGGCTGGATGTTCACCCTCCAGATCATTTGTGAATAGAGGCAAAGGGCTGATGGAAGAAAATTTTTCTGCAGAGGTGCCTGCCCTGTTCTGGCCTGGGAGCCCACATGTGGCTGCTGGCTCTTGTCAGCAGCTGCAGCATGTTCACCACAAGCCAGGGCACCGCTAACCCTTAGGTTGCTCCTTTATATTATCCAAGTACTGTAGTAGTTTTATCATTAACGTCTCTGTATGTAGGTGCTTGTCTTCTTGAATTTTGTGCTCGGTGATCTAACAGGTAGTTTTTCAAATTATGCATTATTTACAATATGCTAAATTCCTTCATTTGATATAAATTTACAATTCTTTCCTGTTTCAGACCTATAGAATATAGGAAGTGTTATTTGAACACAGCTTTGTACAAAGAATGGAGAGAGAAAAGAAACAAATGGGAGACAGGAAAAGGGCCTCCTTTTGGAACAGAAACACCTTTGTGTTGCAGGTGATTCCAGCTGGATTCGTCCTAGTGCTTTGCCCACCAAGAGGAGTCCCTGGGAAACTAAATGCGTTTTTCTTCAAGACTCTATGGCTAAACGGATTTCCAGAGACCTCTCTCCTTCAGGATACCCAAACATGCTGGTCTGGAACACTATTGTCATTATGTGCAAGGGGGAGTCTCCTGTTCCTCGGGCTCTAGTTACAGCCTCCAAGTGATCCCAAGCTCAGGGAAGGTCTAAATGATTTGCAAGAAGAAACTTGAGAACATGCCCATCAAACAGCAGAGTCAGGGATCCGTGAGCTGCTGTCTGTAGTGCTCTGGAACACTGATAAAAAGCTTCCTGAGCCACCTGCATGGAGGGCATTCCCAAATTCAGCACCAGAAACTGGATGTACTTGATATTGGATCTTACCTGTGGGTTTGGGGCATGGATAAAGATGCGACACCTGTTGGAAGCCTCACTGCAGACCATAGTAGCTGGTAGGATATCATGCTGTCCTGAGGAGGGGACTTGTGAAGCCTCTCAAAAGGAGGATGGCACTTGGATCCTTTGGATTTCAGGTTTTGAATAGCCCTGCCTTCATGTGTGTGTGATGAGTGGTGTGGAACGTACCCAAGAGATGCCACCGTGAGCTCTGGTGCCCAGTGTGCAAGGGCTGACCCTGACCAGGAAGCCCCCCTGCTTCCTGCCTCCTCCTGCACAGCTCTGTAAGAACGGATGGGAACCAGTTCAAGGCCGGCAGCACTGATGGAATGCCCCCCTCAGCTGGCCCTCCGGGAGTGAGGGAGTATGGTTTTTGGCTGGAGCCAACCCTGGTCATTTTACGAACTGTTGTGTAACGGCTCTGCTCGGGGCACAGACTTGTGCTGAACACAGAGCCAATATCCCCTGGGACCAAGTTTCCCGAAAGCTGCTCTCCTGAGACATCCACAGACCTGCTGGAGGAGGCACAGCAGTTCCTGGCCGTGAGCGGATCCCACCCTGGGTGTCACGGCCATGGGGAACTCTGCACAGAGGCTGTTCCCAGGCTGGGCAGGCTCTTGGCCTCTCCTTCCACCGGGATCGCAGCGCTTCCGCCACCACGTCCTGGAGCCATCCAGCCACAGGAAGTGCAGCAGGTCATGGGAACCAGCCCGAGGACAGGAGGCTGAGCCTCCGTGGGGGCCAAGCGCCTCGCCCCGGCACGCTGCTTCTGCTCCACCGGAACGCCACGAGAGGCTGGGGGGCATGGGGTGCACAGGGTACATGTGGTGAGGGTACACAGGGTACATGATACATGGGGTACATGGTACATGGGGTACATGTGTCACCAACTCAGGCATGTGGCCCCTCGCCAAGTGACACCATGTTCCTGCCATCACTGCCCAAGTGCTCCTCACCAAAGTGTGGGTGCCCAGCACCCCCTTCACTCCATTCCCTCCCCAGCCATCACTGCCCCACTGTACCCCCTGTCTCCAGGCACTGAGGGAAGACGAGCAGAGGGGCAAGTTATACGGACCAGTTGAAATGCCTCGTGCCTTTTAGCATTTTCCTCCTTTTTATTAAGTGAGGAGCTTCCTTGCAACACTGAAACCCCTCAGAGCTTGGGAATTATTAAAGTGTCTATTTTAGCTCTGACGGCATTTTTTTGGAAGCATTTTTAAAACTATTTGCCAAGTTTTCCTTTCATTTGATCCAAAAAGGCTGTGTTTTGGAGTTCCTTGTCCTCCAGATCTCTCCCAAGACTTGCTGGGGCCATCATCCTGCCGGAAGAGCCACAGGAACGTGAGCATAGCAGTGCCTTGTCCTTGTCCCTGAGTGCAGCCTTGCTTGGACCGCTTTCACCGATGGCCCTGTGGGGGTTTTATGGGATATTTAGCTCAGGCACCATCTTCCAGCTGTTTGCTCCTTGCATTTCCAGCTCACTCTCTTGCAGTGGGGCTGGATGCGTGTGGGGATGGTGGTTTATTTGGGACAGGAGTCTGGGATTGCTTTGAAGCCAAAGGGAGTAGCAACAGAGTGGGGGGCAAAGGCAAGATGCAGACAGAGTTATTCTGTAGAAATTTCTGTTGGCGATGGTGAAAAAATAATAACTTGGTCCTCTGTCTCCTACATTCCCACTAGTGACAGCATTTTCCTCTGTTTTATGAGGTTTACGTCAACTCCTGCGTGATCTTCCTGTGGTCTTGCAGGGGCACAGGAGGGTTCCTGGTCCTGGGAAGGGTACGCCAGGAACAGCACCATGTCTCAGTGCTGCTGGCAGTGAAAACAGAGAGCTTGATGCATTTAAATCCCACCTTCTAACACCTGAAACTTAAAGACTCAAATGTATTTTCCAATGTTTTAATGCCAAACCAGGTTCTCACCAGCCTCCTTCACTTCCCCCGCAAAGAACTACTGCTGGAGAAGGACACGGAGCTGAGTTCCCTGCGATACCCTGTACCTTTTGTTCCTGTCTCGTGTCTCCCCGCAGTGGTTTCACGCTTTGCCCCGCAGATTTCGGCTCTCGCCGTCTGGCGTCGCAGGGCTGAGCGGCAGCAGAGCTTCCCAGCAGAGGTTCCCAGCTGGGCTCTCCAGCAGAGGTTTCCTTCCATTGCGACGGTTGGGGTCACTCTTTCACAACGAGCGTTTTTCTCCCGAGCTCCAGCTGCGCTTTCCAATAGGAGGAACTCCAAGCATTGCATCCTGTTAACGTGCCGGCCGAGATTTCAAGCTCCCGGGACTCTCTTAGCTGGACAAACGCACGGTCAGCAATATCTCAGATGTTAATAATGCAGCCATGCAGGAATAAGCTTTTTATGTGCCCTCGGAAGCTCAATAAATTAGTGTTCAAGCTCCCTGGGCTTCTATGGGTGTGGATCCAGCAAGGGAGCTGGAATCGTCTGGCCTCTCCCAGCTGTCATCGGTGGGGAGGGAGTGATGCGGCTTAAGCTCACAGAGTCATCCCCAGGTCTGGCACATGAAGGTACACCATGGAGTTTGTCATTGCCCCTCCTTGGCAGCTCAAAACCTCTGTGGTGCTGGTGAAGGGGGAGTGTGGGGTGATGCCAGGACCCTGCTGGGCTTCCTGTGGAGAGGGCTTATCCCACTTATCACCCTCTTCTTGGTGTGAGCAGGGCTCAGACCCACCGGACCCATTCTCAGCCTGAGACACCTGGCCCGGCTGGGGAGAGGGGCTGATGGTGGTGCAAGGGTTTGGCTTGTGGTGGGCACAGCAAGGTCCCCTCTGGGGCCGGGCTGAAGCCCATGGGCTCTTCCCTGGTAATGAGAGTCTGGGGGCGGCCTCAGGGGGTCCAGCCCCGCTGCTCTCCCGTGTGAATGCGGCTGCTCCCAGCCCAGCCGGCTTATGTGCGACCACGAGGGAACGTCCTGTCCTGGTGCAGCAGGAAGGGGGGTCAGTGGGGGAACTGCGGGGGTGGGAGTGAAGCATCACCCGGCAATGGGAACTGATTGTACCAAGGAGGGGGTCTTCAGGGATAAATTTAGTGGTGCTGAAAGAGCCCAGCTGGCTCTGCCTGCTGTGCGATGAGCCAAGCGTGCCGGGGTGGCTGTGGCTCCCGCTGTCATCAGGTGGTAAAGCCCTGGACACCCCATGGGGACAGGAAGATGGGGTGGGAAATGGGGAGTGTTGACCCTTGCCAAACCCCAGCCAGCCTAATCCCTTGCCAGTCCTCCTTGGTGGCTCAGTTATTGCTCGAGGAAAAGGAGCTCAGAGAAGACAAATCAGCAAGGGCTGATTTGGGAAGCAAGTCATCCAAGTGCAGGGTGCTTTGAAATTCTCAGGTGATGGCTTTGTGGTATCCTGCCAGGGCCTGGCAGTGCTTCTCTGTGGAGGAGGACGTGCCCAGTGCCAGGAGCCAGCCCCAGCCTGGCCCACCAACGGGACCCTGAGGAGGTCATTTGCTTTGTTAATAGTGAGGGTGGGGGTCCCATCTGCCAAGCAGGGGCACCAGCCAGGCTTGGTGCCACCGTGCTGCCACCTCACAGGGGACATGGTACCAGCAACATCCCAGCCTCACTGAGTGACCAACCTGCGGTGTGGGAGGGAGCTGTGAAGGGCCGTGTTTGCATGGGCAATGTTTCCACCTCTGGACTTGATCCAAGGCCAAGCTGAATGGAGCTTGGAGTGACCTGGTCTCGTGGAATGTGTCCCTTGCCTGTGGCATGGGGGTAGAGCAAGATGATCTTCAAGGTCCTTTCCAACCCAAACCATTCTGTGATCCTCACACACGAGCAGCCCTGCATGGTGCTCCCTTGGGAAATGGTGCTGGCAGGGAGTCTTTCTCACCACTTTTATGTTTTCCTGGGCTCCCTCTCATGCCAGTCCTGGAAATTCCATTCATCACCTGGCTTTTCCTTTGGCATTTACCTTCTTGGCCTAGGTCAGGTGATGTCTCGCTGCTGCAGTGCTTATCCTATCTCTTTTCCCACCATCCTGTCCCTTCATCTCCCTTCTCCTGAAGATGTTCACAAGGACACCCAAACATCTTCCAGAAATGCAGCCAGGCTTGGATGTCAAGCCGTGCCTCCCTCTCACACTTTCCCATCCCTGGAAGTGTTCAAGGCCACGTTGGATGGGGATCTGAGCAACCAGGTCTAGTGGAAGGTGTCCCTGCCCATGGCAGGGGGTTAGCATGACATGAGATTTAAAGTCCCTTCCAACCCAAACCATTCTGGAATTCTATGATTCACCTTGCACTCAGCATGTTGGATTGACTGTGGCAAGCCAGCCTCTTCCAAGAGAGCCAGGCATCTCTCCTTCCTGCTGCCTGGGGTTTCTGCCAGCCCCTTTGTGCCAAGCAGAATCACTTTGTGCTTCTTTCCCGTTGCCCTGTTATTAATTAACCTGGTAAGTCACGTAACTGTAGCATTGGACTCGCTGTTGTTTAAACTGGTGAACCCAAGCCTTGATTCACTCCCTTCTCTCTGCTCTGAGGTACTGCAGCTCCATGGAGTTTGCACTGTCAGCTGCCTTGGGAAGAGCTGAAATCCAGAGGGAAGCAAGGGATTTGCAGGAGGCGAAGGAACCTTAGTGCAAGCTCCCTGGGGCTGTAGGGCTCTGTGTATTCCTGAAGCCTGGGCTTGGGTTTAAACGCGGTCGGCTGTGGGGCCGAGCTTTTGCCGCTGCATGTGCCAGCAACGCCCCTGTTTCTTCCGCCTCGCCGAATGGCAGCCGGCCCGAGCCGGGGCCTGTTTAATTCAGCAAGTCATAAATTCATAATGCTTATTTACCACGCAGTGCCATCAATATTTGATAGTGGCCACCAGCCTGCCACAGCATGGTCCACAGAGGAAAGGGAAGTGGCTGTGAGGAGCTGGCGATGGGGCTGGCATGGAGTGGGGCTCCCGTATTAGTGTGGCAGTGCTGAGACAGGGCTGGAGAGATGTGGGCTCCTCCTCCAGCCCTGCAAACCTGCCAGTGGTGGGATGAAGCCGTGATGGCTCTGCAGAGAGATGCGTGGGGGCCGGGCTGGCAGCTGGAGGCTGTCAGGTCTGGGGAGGAATGGAGAAGGGAGCCAGGCACAGAGGGGACCTGGCGGTTGGTGATGAAGAGGGAAATTTGGAGACCGCGGGGGGCACACACAACTTGGTTGTCCCCACGGTGTCCCAGGATGACCATGGGTACTGCCTCGTATGTGCCACTCGATGCTGGCTCCACTCGGCAGAGGTCTGGGGATCAGTGCTGTGAACTCAGGAAGCCCCTTGACCCCCGACCCCGGCTCACTAATTGACTGCGGGGAGGGAAACTGCCCTTTGTGGAGGGGTGAGCAGGAAGGAACCTTCTCCCTGAGAGCTGCCGAGGCTTCAAGGAGAAGGTGCAGGCGGGGGAGTTTAGCTGTGCAAAGACAATATTTTGCAGTTCACTCCAAACGAGCCTCTTCCTGCTTATGGATCTTGAACGTTTTACCCATCATAAGCAAAAGCTGCTGCAGTCGGCAGCCCCTCCACAGCTCCTGCCAGAGCCAGGCCCCTGCTCTGCACTGGCAGTGCTGAGGATCTTGTTTCTTGCTCTTTTGAAGGGGGCTGCTCTCTCCTGCCTGCCCTTAGCCTGAGCTCCCCCTCCCCTGGTTGTGTGAAGGTGATGGAGGGAGCCAGGTGCAGGCTGTATCCTGGAAACCCTGGACTTGTCCAGAAGCCATCCTGGCTTCCCATTGAATGGCTGCCATGGTAGGGGGACAGTGTGCAGACCAGGGGCTCTGTGGCCAGTGGAGCCTGATGGGATGTGACAGCTCCAGACGGGCATACAGCTGCAGATTTTCATCACAGAGGGGACAGGGCTGAGGCAGCTTGGAGGTACCTGGTGGATCGATGCCTTCCCCAGCATCGCTCAGCAATCCCCGGGTGCCGGGGCCATGGCATGCTGCCGATAAGGTGGCCCTCAGCCTCCGGCACAGCTCTCTGAGTGGTGCTCCACTCTCCCTGCTGTGCTGAGAGAAGCCAGGCCAGCCCCAGTGACAGGTCTCCCCTTTTACGGTAGCTTTTATCTGTCTCTGGGGAATGTGGCCCCAGCGCCAGCTGGGCCGCCTGTGGCGGCAGTGGCGGCAGTGCCGATAGCCGAGCTGCCTTCCGTCCTGCTACCCCAAAGTTTCCCTCAGCCAGCCACATCCCTGCTCTGCCAGCTGCCATTCACAGGGATGTAGCAGGAATTAAAACCCCTTCCCAGCACACTGGGGTCCTGCCCCGTGCTGACTGTGCTGGTAGCCAAGAGGGCACATGTCGGATGGTGCCTTGCAGCTCCGTCTTGGATTGGGAACAGCAGGGTGCCCATGCATGCCTGAGTGGTGCATCCCAAACCCTGCAGCCTTTTCTTTGCCCCAGAGGCTTTCCCAGCTTGGATCTGAACTTTTTGCTCAGGATGTGATTCCCCACACTGTCCTGGTTGTTGCAATACCGGTGCCAGTAGGTCTGCAGCTTAGGGAATTTGGGAGTGTGGCAAATGTGGGCAGCTCTGCTTTAATTCATGGTGAGAAGTATTTATGGGCCTCATGCTAGAGTTGGACACTTGGACACTTCACTGTCCAAGTCAACTTTTCAGCTGGAAACGACCAGATTGCGTGAGCTGGTGCTAGGAGAGGGGTTTTCCATGACAACATGAATGTCCTCTGTACCAGCCATTATCACCTTCCTCCTACAGTGAGCCCAACATCTGGGGTGACAGTGTGAGAGCACTGCTTGGAGGGGATGAGCGAGACAGGGGTGAGCTGGGAGGAACTGGGAAGATGGGGTTTGCCTTGGCTCTTGCCAAGAAGCCCCTTTGCAGTGTCACAGGATAGCTGATGGATGGCCATGGTGGATATGTGCATGGGAACGAGTCCTCACTGCTGTCACATCCCTGGGAGCAGAGTGGGAAGACATGGGACACCTGCAGAAGAGGTGTCCTCCTCAGTCACTGCCCCAACAAGCTGATTCCAGTTGGTCCCCAGCAGCATCCCTGCCAGCCCACGCCACTGCAGAGACAGGGTGGCTGTTTGGTGGAGTGCTCGGCCGGCTTCCAGCCCTCCTTCGGGTGCCCATTCCTCTGAAATATTCATCAGTGTGCTCCGCTGGAGACACCGAATTGCTCTAAACCTCTCTGAATATTTCATCCTCCTCCCTGCAAATGGTTCTGCTGGAGCTGGTTATGTCCTGGGCTCAGGTCTCTCTGAGATAAGCTCCAAAAAAAGGCAGGTTGGTGTCCTCACAAGCCTGCCCACTTGCTGGGGCTGTAACACCAGCCTGCCCCACTATACTGCCCCTTCTTCTCCTCCTCCTTGCTGTCTACATAACACCTCCCAAACACAATGTTTCTTTCCCATATTTCCATAAGCAACATTCAAAGTTCTGGCAGGTGGATCCAACGGGGACAGGGAGCAGACATCAGGGCTCAGTGGTCTGCAGGGATCAGCGAGGTTCCGGGATGGCAAGGTTGCCAGGATTAGGGATTAGCAGATGATGCATGTGCTAACAGTGGGTGCAGGACTGTGGGATGCAGGGATGAGCAAGAGGAACAGGCATTATGGGGGACACAGGCATTAGCAGTGACGTGGGAAATAGCAAAGGATGCCAGGCTTGGCACAGCAGCTCAGCCTTTCAGCGGTCGACCCTTGCTGCTGCGTGCTTCGAGGCACCCGAGTTACTCATTATTCTGATTAATTCGTCAGCAGTTTTGACCAAATAAGTCAAGAAAGTGGAAAAATATCTGAAGAGCTTCTTGCCCCTTGCTGTCCTGCCTGGGTCAGGGTTGGGAGCTCTCGCTGTGATGCCAAGGCCAGTTGCCACCCCCTCCGCTGGTTTTACTGTTCTTAGGGACAGGCAATGGAGGGAAACTGAGACTGCCAACTCTGGGGACCCACAGAAACATGTCTCACCCCATCCCACTGCCTCACCCCACTCCCTGGGGGACTCTTTCTCTGCTCCAGGAGTTAAAACCTTCTCTCTATCCTGGCATTGCTCATGGAAAGTTTATATATAGCCTTTTGTTTTTGCCAGGGTCCCCCTTGAATTTAAATAGCTCTTCCCTGTGCCTGGTGTTGACCCCGGATGTATTTATAGAGAGAAATCAGATTTGTGCTCAGCACTGAGCAAACCAAGCTTGTGTCGGCCCCTGAGGGAGGCCCTTCCACCAGCGTGGCCTCAGGTTGAGCCTTGCCCCTGAGGAGGAGGAGGAGGCCTCAAGGGCTGGTGGGGGCTGCTCGGGGGGTTCCAAGCTGGGGCTGTGCCAGGCTGTACACGGCTTCCTTTAGGGGGGCTGCACCAATTCTGGCTCTGGAGCAGCTTTTTGGATTGCCATCATTAGGGTTCAGAGTGAACGCTGGCCTGCAGGGCCAGTGCTGCTGCTCCTCTGACACTGTTCCTGTGTGGAGGTGAACTGTGTCTCCGGTGCCACAGGCCACACAAAGCCAGGGCTGCGAGCTATCCCGCGGGATGGTTTAACTCCCCAGGGTTAAACGGGAGGCTCCTGCCACCTCTCCTGCAGCCAGCCAGCTCCTCCCCTGGGTGCCAGCTCCACTCCCACCCCGGAGGTCCGCGCTGCTGGGCGGCCTCCCTTCCAACCTCAGCTCTTGACTATTTAAGGCAAATCTCCTCGCTGGACTTTTAAACAAAACCCGGGCTCCTCTCGCTCTCCTCATTTTAAATAATTCGCCTGGTGTAAACAGAATGAGGCATAACACTATAAATCAGACATTCCCGGGATCTGCCTGGCAGGCCGTGCACAGGGGGCTCACCAGGCCCCTGAGCTTCCCCAGGAGCTCTTCTCAGTGCCTGGGGGGAGCGATAAGAGGGCAAGAGGGGCTCTGGTGGGGCAGGCGTTCCCAAGGAGACTAATGCGATTATGGGCTGCCGGCCTTTGGGGTAAGATAATTAAGGTTGCAAAATACTTTCCATCACAGCCCCTCGCTTGTAGTTCCCCACCAAGGCCGGAATTTTCCAGGCTGTAATTCCCTGCGTGAAAATGAATTTTTCCAGGGAAGTTTGTGCTGGTGATGGTCAGTGATGCAAGGAGTGTTTCATAAAGGTTTTGGGGAAAATACTTGGACTGCAGGTGTGAGCCCAGTGTGTCGCTCAGAGGGACATGGGCATTTTGCAACAAAGCTTGTCCCGTCAGCCAAAGGGATCAGCTCCGGAAAATGGGCCCTTGTGCTGTTGGTCCTCAGTGTTTATGCCCTGTGGTTGAAGCAGAACAGAAGTAATTATAGCTTGTCCCAAGGACCAGTGCTTCCCATGATAAAACTCTTTGTTTTCCGTGGTTTCTAGGGCTTTGCCAAACTTTCATCGTGAGCTGAATCTTTCGCTCTGGGTGTCCAACATACACCAATTCATCGAAACAGCCCAGTTTAAACAAGTCTGGCCTTGCTGAGTTTGAGAATTGGGAAGATGTATTGCACTGGTTTGCTGCCAAGGCTGGAAACTCCAAGGAGTGAGAATTGGGGTGCCCTGGGGGTGTGGATGGGCCACTGACCGTGCCTGTGGGGAATCCCGGGCTCTGGCCAAGCAAAGGAGCCCTTAGAGACCCCGCAGGTGGTACAGGAGCCTTGGCTGTGCTGAGCATCCCTCGTGTGGGGATGGCACTGAGACGGTGCTGCTGTGGTGTGCTGGCTTTTGTAACCCCATACAGGAGGGCAGGAGCAATGGTGGAGCTGCACTGCTGTCCCTGGCTGACCTGGCACTGACCTCTGCCTTCCCTTCTTCACTGAAAGACAAGCAGGATGGATGGAGCAGCCTCTTGCAAGGCGACACTTCGTTTAGCTCTCATCCTCCCCTGACTTGCTAATCCCTGTCGTTATCCACATGACTGAGGAGCAGCCTTCGCTGGGAAGTGTCATCTCCAAGAGGAGGTCATGGGTCCTGCTTGGCTAGAGGAGATGGGAGGCTGGAGTCAGCAGAAAGTCTCCTCCATGCCACACCCATGCTGAGATCTCCCCCATGCTGGGCAGTATCCTGCAGGCTCTGAAAATGGAGGTGTCCTAGGCTGCCCTCTGCAGTGCACAGTGCCTGGAGAACAGTGGGAAGGAGGAAGGAAGCTGCAGGAGACTTTTTCCCTACCCTTGAAGTCACCCGTGGACACATACCCCAGGGTAGATGTGCTGCCTGAGGGGAACCCATGGAAGGTGTCTGGGGAAGGACACGATAAATGAGCTGACAAAGGGCTTTTCCAAGCTTGCAGCTGCCATGGAGAAAGTGCTGCATCCAGGCTCATCCCACATGTCCACTCTTGCTCCCTGGCTTGCTCCAGCAGGCTTTGGGAACTGTGGTGCATCCTGGGCTGTCACTGGCAGCAAGGGCGGCAGGGGAGCTGAGCTGCGTGTGGCGGAATCGCTCACTTGGGTTTTTGACAATCTGTTTTCCAAGTCGGGAGGTCATGTGTATGTTGGTCGTGTTGCCAAGGATTCCTCCACAACACGTCCTTTTGTTTTGTTTGACAAGGTCTCTAGTGTGCAGAGGGGCTGGACTTTAATAACCTTGGTGAAAATGGGACACCTTTGCCTGGGGAGTTGGGGTAGTGCCTTTGGCGGTGACCAGGGGACATATCACACAGCACAGCTCAAACCTGCCCACCACCTCCTCCTTGACTGGCCAGATGATTACTGGCAAAGTTTGGGAGCATTTCTGCCCTCCATATGATCCATAATGCCTGTTACTTAAGTATGAAAATAATTTAGCAGAGGCTGAGGTCTGTAGAGACCCCATTGATGGGCAGAGGTGACTGTGGTGAGCAGTTTGGGACATGGCTCCTCCACTTGGTAGCACCTGGCTGAGGGATCCAAACCTGGATTTGCTGACACCCAGGGGGGCCTGGGCCAGGTCCTAGTTGTAGGACCACACACAAGGGCTCAGGACACTAATGACACTGAATGTCTTTCAGTGCCCTGGGTCAAGCCACATTCTGTCCCTGCTGCTCCAGCCACCCCCGTGGGCATTGAAGCTGATGTTCTCACTGAGCATCTGGTCAAAACCTCAGTCAAACAACCACAGAGGAGTGAAAGGGCAGAATGTGGCCCGGCAGGACTTGCCACATTGTGCTGTGCCTCCTCCCTGCTGCTGGGACAGGTCTGGAGACCATCATTGCCACTCTGTTGGTGCCGAGTGCCAGGCCCTGAGCAGAGCTGCTCCTGGTGGAGGCAGCGGTAGTGGGGCTGGGAGGAGCCTTCCCCTATGGAGCCGAGAGCATGTTCCAGTGATCAGCTCCTGCCGTAGCTCCAGTGAGGTGGAATGGATCCAACTCAAAAAACCCTCTGTTATGGCTGGCATGAGACCACAGGAACCTAGGCAGCTCCCAGCTTCTCTGTGGACAAGGTTGTTGGTGAGGTCCAGCTGGACTATGGGAAGAATTTTGCCCCCTGAGAGCACTGTGGTGGTGGCTTCAGCTGCTATTCTGGCTGAATGGTGGAAGAAGAAACTGCAGAGGATGAACATGGAGGGACAGCCCTGATGCTCCACCATGTCTGCAAGGCCTGGGCACGCCTCCTGGACCTGGAGCTGAGACAGCCCCTGCACTTGGAGAAGTCCAGCTATGGATTCCCCATGTGCAGCAGCTCAGTGCAGGATGAGTGCAGGAGCCAGGCTTGTGGCCACCCCATAGGGGTGGGCTGGCTCTGGGGCCTTTAATTAACAAATTCTCTACAAAGGATTCCCCCTGGTTCATTCCGTTATAATTAATATGCCCAGACAGTGCAAGTGACACATTAATTATGAAACTAAAGAGGTAACAGTGCATTGTTTCAGTGCTACACAAGGGAAGAGGAGCACTGCCTTTTTTCTTCCCCATATTTCATCATCTAAGCAAAAAGACTATGAGTTTTGGGGCAGACTAAGGTCCTGTCTTCATTTCCTAGGTGACTAAGTGGCAAATCCCTCCATGCAGCTGCGCTTTTTCCACCGGGAGATCGCCGGCACTGCTGCATCTGCAACCCATCAGAGAAAGCGTTTGGGTTTATTGTTCCCGCTCCTGGCTCCAAACAGGCTTTTCTGTTCAGTGCTATCTTTTTATTCAAACTGTCTAAACACAAGCTCTCCTCACCCGTTTTTGGTCGGGAGCCCACTTGGTGGGTTCACGTCATGGGGCTCAGCGAGTGTCTGTGGAGCTCGGCTCTGGCGGCGCTGCCAGGAGCCTCTCTGAAATGCCCATAAAAGCAGCTTTGCAGCGATCCGATGCATCTGAGCAAACATTGCGCACACACCTCCGAGCCCTTGTCTCTCTTAGTTAACTTCAGCTCGTCCTCCTGGGGGAAGGCAGAGCTGGAGAAGACGAGCGGTGATGTACGGAAAGGAATTAAAGTTTGAAAGCACTCACTGCCGTCCTCAAAGCAGCTACTCCAGGCATGTGATGTTGGATAAGCTCTGTAATTCCACTGCTTCTCTGCCTTGCACCCACTGGGCCACTCAAAGTCCTGCACAGCTCCCACGATGGGGCTACTTGCATCCTGTCATTAGGTACCCAAATGTCAGTTGTCCCTGGTACTAGTTTTCCTGCCACGACTTTCACCCTCTGTCCTTTGCTGGTGTAGCCACATGGCATTTGACCAACAGAAGGACAAAATCCATGGAAAGGGTTGGGAGCTGCTCTTCAGCCTGGCCTTGGACAAGTGTCATCCCTGCTGTTTGGGGACCAAAATGGGGCCAGGAGGAATGGCTGGGCAGATTCTGCACTGGGCAGAGATGTGGACTGGGATGTGGGGAAGCACTGAAGTGGCTGGTGAGAGGTCAGCAAGGAGCTGGACTGGGTTATTCTGGCCAAAAAGAGGTTGAAAGGGGATCTCCTCACAGATTACGTCTCCTAGATGGGTAGATAAAAAGATGCTACACTTCCCTTGATAGTGGCAGATGATGTTACATGAGGCAACACTGCACATGGTGGCTTGGGAAGGTTGGGTTGGGTATTAGGGAAGACTCCTTCCCTGCTGGATGGTGCAGCCTTGGGATGGTCACCTGGAGAGGTGGAGTTGCTCCATCCTTAGGGGTTTTCAAGGAAGGACCAACCTGACCTGGTGTTGGTGACAGTCCTGCAGGATGTTGTATGGGAGACTCCCAAGTTCCCTTTCCACCATCAACATAACAAGTCTCCAGATGTTTGGATGACCATCCATACCAAAACCAGCACCTCAGCCCTAAAGCCTTCACCTGCCTGTGGCTGGAGAGGTCTCTGAAAACTCACCTGAGGTCCTGTGAAGAGCCTTTGGTGACACCAGCACCCAGCTTGCACGTGCCCATCACTGGTCTCAGCAATGACAGTGAGGTCAGTTAGTCTCACTGCTCGCTTGGAAATCATGGTTCCTCCATGTCCCATGGTTGGTGGTCTCTTCCCAGCCAGTGTTGCAAATCCCATTCAGAATAATTAACCAGAAAGACTAAGGGCATGAGGCAAGAGCAGCTGGAATGGATGGAGAATGGAAGAGAGCAGCAGAGTAGTGCTGGCTGGCACAGGCCACGGAGATGTGGGGCCTCCTGGGCAAGGACAGGAGGAGGAAAAGTTGGCACCAGTGGCAAGCAGACGAAATTCTCCCTTCACCATACCTCAGAAATGCTGCAAGTGGCATGGGAGTGTCCTCTCTGCCCTAGGACAAGTGTCCCAGATAAGTAGTGAGAAACAGTAAAAACTATCCAGCACCTAATCCAAAGTGTGTGGCAGCATCTGCAGTGGGCTCAGGGGAAACAGGGGTCCAAGGTACCCCCTATGACAACCACCATGATCCCCAAAATGAAATTCATGGCCTCTGGTGTGGGTGGATGAATGAGGCCTGGGAGCACAGGACAGCAGAGCGGGCAGCAAACGCAGGAGCCCAGCTGGAGAGAGACGACTCTCCGTTATCCCCTCAGCTGGTTAACTGGTGAGCTGGTCACCTGCTTGTTCAAGAGTGAGAAAATGTAAAGCTGAGAAACTGTGAAAACACAAGGTTGTCCACAGCTGGTTGTCATTTCAAGTCATACCTCGATTTCTCAGCTGATTCCTATCTGTTTCTATCCCAAGTACTTTGTTATCCCCCTTTCTAACACCTGCTTGCTGGTTGTGAGCACCTCACTCCTTTTCCTTGGTGAGGCACTGTGGCTCCCATTGTTTGCAGGCAGGACTGCATGGTTGGAGCTGCTTGTGTGGGACACTGTCACAGGGTTCACTGCCAGCTTGTCCACCCTGTTGTTGAATTGATGTGGGAGAGGTGGGTGGATGCTTGATGGATCACAGCATCCACCTCTGCTCTTCTAACCAGAACATCTCCGTGGATGTGGTATGGCAAGGACAAGGCTGTGGTGCAGATCTTGGCCAGACTGCAGAGCCAGATGCTGTTGGGTGGAAGAGGCCTCAGGGGAAAAAGTGTTGGTGTAAAAATACACCACTGTAAGACATGGGTAAGCAAGGTCAAACCAGAGTGTTGCTTGGTTCTGCACTGGTTCAGCTGGTGTGGCCTCTGATTGCACACTTAAACTGAGCATTTCCACGTGAAAGTGGAGAGAATCCTCAGCCAAAACCTCTGCAGAGACATCACCATTTTCTGATGGACTGACTCACCTGTACAAGCTGGTAGCAGTGACTGCTTCATATGCCCACCCCTTTGAGTTCCGAGGGGCAGGAACATCTCCCCACACAGCTGGTTGGACCATCAAGGGCTCCATGTGCTGAAGCACATGTTGCTGTGCCTCAGCGCTTTGGGAGGGGAGAGTCTGCCTGGGTGTTATGTTTATTGGGACATCAAAGGAACTGTGAGCCACAATGCTGGGATGTAGGGATGCTGACACCACACACAGCTCTGAGGGGTGGGCATGCAAGGAGGATGCTGCTCTCTAGCCCAATGTGATGAACTTGCCTATAGAATAAGCCACAGCTTGTGGCCATCAGTGCAGCAGTGACGTGGTGGACCCACCATCATCACTCCAGTGTGATGGACGCAGCACCTCTTCCGTTTGTGGCTGGGGTTTTCCTGCTGTGGAAGAGGCAGCACATCTCCCCTACACGTGCATACAGCGTGGCTTCCTTGGGGGGTCTGATGAAAACCTGCTGCTGCTTCTGAAGTCCACCCGTTTGGGCCTTCCTCCTCTGGGCACAGGCTCCGGACTCACAGTCTGCTGAAAGTAAAACACCAAACCTAAACACAGAGAAAGAGCTGCAAGGTTACACTGGGTTTTGCTTAATTAGCATGGGAAGCAAATATTTCTGGTCTTCATCAGGGTGGGTTTACTTTGAGTCTCTGCAGCATGGCAGGCAATGCTCTTCCTGGGAGTTACTCCTGTGCAGCTTTACGCTAGGGATGAAGTTGTGGGGAACCACAGCAACCCTGAAGACCAGGGAAAGCCCTTGCTCTGCTGCAGATCTGTCTATGCCGAGCTCTGTGGAGGGACTGGGGGGGTTCTCACTGTTGTGCACAGGGCTGGTGTGTGAAGTCTTCCAAAAATCCACTCTGTAGGACAACATTTTAAATAAATAAAATGGAGTTTTTTTAGTTAAAAAGTGGGGATTTTCTCCCCTTGTACAGGTCTTGGCAGGGATCTCTGGCTTAGCAGCTTGTTACAAAGCCTTGGAAAAAGAAGCGGTGGCTTTTCCGCTGTCTGTGTGAGGACTCCGTACACAAACCCGCCCTGCCGCGTACAAACAGCTGCGGCTGCTGAAAGCCTTAACCTAGAAAGCAAGGAAACATAAAGCCAATGCTCCCAGGAGGATGTTTCCTCTCCTCCAACACACCTTCTGCAATGGAACCACTCGCCCCCAACAAGCACTTGACTGTGGGCACCACCTTGGTTGATGGTGTTCCTTGCATTGTTTCTCTGGCACTGGCCCCAGAGCACCATGTGTTGTGCTGGACAATGCTTGTGCATGGGGATAGCTGAGTTCATAGGGTTGCATTTTCATAGGGAGCCTCTTTGTAAGCAGGTGGTGAATGGAGTCAGAGGCTGAGGCTTGAACAAGGCAGTGGACCCAGGTGTGGTGGGGAAATCAGCTGCGGTTGCCCCCAGCCAGGCTCACACCTCTTCTCAACATGCACATGAGCAAAATGATATCCCTGAGCTCCTGCTGGAAGGAAATGATCACTCAGAGCCAGGCATGCATTCAGTTTGATTTTGAAGCGACATTCAGTGCCAGGGGGGAAAGGGGAGGGGCCCGCACAGGTGTCTCCAGCCAGGGCCAGCAGAGGACAGGGAGCACTCATTGCTTTTGCAGCCCAGGGGGCTGTGGGACCCCTGGGGGGCAGGGCAGGGCTGATGCTTCCCCTCACTTTCACCTGTCCTTGGTTCTGGGAAAGCAGCAAGGACTGGGTATACGCAATGCTAGTTAAGATAACAGGGCTCAGATATCTGAACATCTGCCACTTTGTGGGTTGACCCCAAACTCTTGGACTTTTACACCTTTTACACACAAGAACCAAGGTGTGGGATACAGAGTGCAGGAATGGGCCATGTATTCTATTTTCTGCTCATGTTACCCAACTATGGGCTGTCCTTTAGGATAAGGGTAGTTGGCCACCAGTGCGGGCAGGGAGAACGGAAAGGAGATCGATAGTGAGGATGATGAGGCCCTGGCATAGGTTTCCCAGAGAAGCTGAGGCTGTCCCATTCCTGGAAGTGTTCAAGGCCAAATTGAATGGGGCTTGGAGCAACCTGGCCTACTGGAAGGTGTCCCTGCCCATGGCTGGGGATTGGAATGCAGTGATCTTTAAGGTCCCTTCCAACCCAAACCATTCTGGGATTCCATGATTCTATGCCTGAATCCTGCTGCTCCTTCCAAGCCTGAGAACAGGACTCTGCTCTGGGCACACACCGATGTCTGTGGGGATGGATGTGGGGCTGCCCTGGCAGAAGGAAGTGGGCTGGTGTCCCCAGGGCTTTGTGGTTGCTACCTGGGGGCTCAGGGCTGCTGTCCTGCGGTCACATGACCCCCATCCTGAGCTCCCAGGGCTGCTGTTCATGGGGCTCGGAGCTCTCATCGGTGTGTCACAAAGGTGCCGTCTCGGGGGTCTTGGACCCCCGCGGGGCTCAGCCACATCCCCCCGCCCCGGCGGTGGCCGGGAGGAGCGGTCTGGCCCCGCCGCGGGCGCAGAGCCCGGCGGGCCCTTTAAGAAAGTCGAAACCAGAAAGTTCATCGAAGTTGAGATAGTTTTTCGTGGAAAGGAGAGAAAAAAAAATAATTAAAATAACTCAAGCCCAACAACAAAAAAACCTCCCCGCGGCCCCGGGGGGGCCGGGCCGGGCCGGGATTGGCGGCGGCGGCGGCCGGGGGCGGCCCCGGGCGGGGCGGCCGGGCGGGTCCCGGCCCCGCTGCTCGGTGAGCGGCGGCGGCACCGGGAGCTGCGGGAGCGGCGGCGGGGGCTGGGGCGCGTCGGCCCCGCAGCTGCGGCTCGTTGCGCTCCGCTCGGCCCCGCTCCGCCCGGCCCGGCCCAGCCGTTAACAGCGGCGCCGTCCCGGGACGCCGCATGTGAACCGGGAGGGCAGCACCACACCGCCCCGCACCGCCCCGCACCGCCCCCGCGCACCGACACCTCACCGGCACCCCGGCTCGGCCCTGCGGAGCTCCGGAGCAGCCGGCACCACTTCCCGCCCCGGCACCCCACCATGAGCAACCTCAACAAGGACACCGAGCACACCAACAGCGGCGGCAACGTCGAGGAGGAGGTGGGGACGGGACGGGGGGTCGGGGATGGAGGGCTGGGAAACCAGGAGTGGCGTTGGCACTGGGGTACCAGGGCGACGGGGGACGGAGCGGGTCAGCGGAGCTGGGTCGCGACGGCGGCGGGGAACCGGGAGCGGCGGCGGGAGCAGGACGGGGCGGCAGGGGTGGAGCGCCGAGGTGTTGGGGGACGGGGGGATGGAGAGGGCGGCATCGGGAATAGGGACTGGGGTGTCGGGGATGGAGCGCGGCGGCGTCGGGGTCCAGGGAAGCGGCACCGGGGCGTCGGGGAAGCCTGGAAGGAGCGCAGCGCCGTGGTTGCGGAACAGAGGACGCGGCATTGGGGCTGGACAGCCGGACCGTCGGAGGACCGGAGCCTGGACGCCGGGGCAGCCCCGGGCTGGGGAGCCGAGGCCGGGCTGTGGGAGCCGGAGTGCGGAGGTGTCGGGGAGCGGGCGCTGGAGCCCCCGGGCAGTCCCGAGAAGGGGCCGGAGCCGGGTGGGGCGAGTTCCTTGCTCAGCTCCCTGTCCCTGAAGCCCTGCGGGGCAGGGTGCTTGAAGGTGCCCGCTCCCTCCAGAGCAGCTGGTGCCTGTGGGCATGATGCCCTCTCCCTAAGTCCCTGCAACTTCTGGGTCTAGCACCGTTCTGTCCTTGTGGGCTGCAAGGGACACAGTTGGATGATAGTGATGAAGTCCTTGCCCATATACTGGCAGCCTGGCTGGGGCTGGAGGGTTGCTAGCCGCCCTGCCAGTGGTCCCCTTCCCCTGGATACCATTGCAAACCAGAGCCTAGATGCTGCTGGACTCAGGGCTGGAAAGGCTAACAAGGGTCAGTTGTTTGTAGCCACACGCCAGAGCTGAGCTTGCAGCCCTCCATGTTTGCTTTTGGCTGTCAGAGCCACTGGCTGCTGTCATTACTGCACCCCTTGAGCGGGTGTTGACACAGTGGGTCGCCAGCTGCCCTCCATCTTGGAGAGGGCTCTGGAAAATGCCCGGCATCAGTAATGTTTTGCTGCAGTCCTCCGTGCCCGGCCCTCAGGACCAGGGAGGTGCTCAGTCCCCTCCCCTCGCTCTCCTCCGTGCGCTCGCGCCGCCGCAACATGGCGCCTGGCTTGTTCCACCACCCACTGGGGCTGGACTGGCCCTATACGCCAGCTGACTTGGGGCCATTGTGTCCCCTGGGCTTCAGTCCTGGCGAGGGGGACCCGGGTAATGGGGTCGAATGGATTGGCAGGTGGTGGCCGTAGCGATTCCGTCCCCAGTGTGGAGTAGGGCTTAGGTGATGTGATGATGCAATGGGAGGTGGATGTGATGCTGCTGGTGGGATGTCTCAGCCTCACTGGGTGGCACTGGTGTGGGTGGGCTGAGAGCCGGAGCACCTGGGGCCCTGTGCCGCTCCCGGTGTGGGGAGGCTCGGAAACAGGGGGTTTCACGGGCTGTGAACGCGTGCGCAGAAGACTCAATGCGGCTCCTTGATCCAATTATTCACTGGCCTGCAAAGCCCCCCGAGGTTGATGCTGCTTGGTGCATCCCATCCCGTGGTGTTACTCTAGCTGGGCTGGTGCCTCATGGGTGGTGGTAGGGTAAGTTTGTGGTGCTGGGGCAGAGCTGGTCCACTGCCCGCTGCTGGGTGGTGGTTTAGCAAAGCGTGTGCTGCAGCATTTTGGGAGCCTGGAAATCCTCGCTCTTTGGAGAGGCTGGTCCTCCCAGGAATGGTGCTTGGTGACTGGAAAACCGAGTTAAAGATGGTATCCCTGGGGAATAGCAGGGGTTGAACAGAAGCGGCTCCTGCTCTCCGTTGTGCCGCCTCCGCATGTTTGTGGGGAGTGGGATGGTCCAGTCCACTCTGCTGGATGGTCTGTGGCCTCACTGGGTGTGTCTGCCACCCTGCACCCACAGCTGCAGCAAAGGACCCACCACCCTGGAGGTGGCTGAGGGTGCCTGGGAGGTGGTAGGCTGGGACTGGGGAGGGGATATGTCCCAGTCCCTGGTGGGATTGCTGTTATAAAGCCCTCTTTGTGCCAGGATCCACCATAAATAATGCTGTGGGTGATGAGCATGGCTTGGGCTCCATGGTGGCTACTCTGAGCCTACAGGAATCCTCTGAATGCTTGTTTTTCTGGTAGCTCCTTCTGGCTGACCAGGAGCTGTTCCTCACTGCAGAAGCTAATGGAGTGACCTTGTGTTCAGTATCCAAGCATGGTCTAGGGGCCTAAACTCTTGCCCAGAGCTCTACTTGATACAGAGTGATAAATATGTTTAGTATAAAGTGGAATCCTTCAGTCCCACCATAAGCAGGAGGGTGTGCTGGAATATTTTCCCACACTGCATGGATAACGCTGCCAGATCCTGGTGCTGTGGACACTCCTCCATCCCCCCCGCCGTGTGCGTCCTTTGCTGCCTCCCCAAGCCTTGGCAGAAGGGCTCCGTGTGCCCCAGATATGGCAGGGCGAAGCTCCCAAATTCAGCCTTTCCCTTTATCTTATCTGCGAGCCCCTGGATCTCGCAGCCGCTTCCTGGCCGGTGACATGAGGAGGACAGGAATGCCTCTCTCTCCTCTCGAGGTCGTTAACGGGAATGTTAAACAAACAGGGCCTAATGTCAGTCCCTGCTGTTCCTCACCAGACACCTCCCCAAACGTGGTCCCTCCCCACTTGCTGCTATCTTCTGTTTAATTTTCCAGGCAGCCGCCAATCTGTGTGACAGCGTCTGTCCCAGGGCTCCTGAGGGGTGCTGTGAGATGGGCAGCTGCCTGGGTGCTGCACTCCCACCCCAGTGGCAGACAGAGCTTTTTCTGGCAGCTGGAGGAGCTTTCTTGCCTCCTGTGAATGCTGTGTGTTATGTCAGTGGCCATATTGCAATAAGGACCCTGCGTGTTCACCCTGCTCCCTTGGTTGTCTAAAGGTAGAAAGCATCAAATGTGAGGTTGTGCTGGGTGAGCAGAGACCAGGTGAGGACCAGGAGAAGTTACCTGGCTAAGTTCTGCTTGGAGAGGACCATCTTGGGAAGAAATCCTTCTTTGTGAGGGGGTGAGGCCCTGGCACAGGTTGCCCAGAGAAGCTGTGGCTGCTCCATCCCTGGAAGTGTTCAAGGCCAGGTTAGATGATGCTTGGAGCAACCAGGTCTAGTGGAAGGTGTCCTTGCCCATGGCTGGGAGTTGGAACAAAATGGTCTTTAAGGCCTCTTTCAACCCTAACCATTCTGTGATCTTCCCTGTTGGTCCCTGCAAGGCTGCAGTGTTTCCCGTTAGAGTCAGAAGGTGCCCTGTTGGGGAGGCAGAAGCTCTTGGCTCCCAGACAACCCCCTCTGTAGCAAGTCCTTCATTCCTGGTTTTCCTTGGCTGCTGCACACCAGGGCTGCCAGAATCGCCTGGGAATGCTGCTGGTGAGCAGGTTACGTGCTGGATGTCTGTAGCATTTCATGGACTGGTGCCAGGCATCTCTTGACTTCTGTAATCTCTGCTTGAGTGGACCTAGATGCCTCGTGCATGTGTGGATTCCAGCTCTCCGGCTGGAAACAAGCAAGGTTAATGTAAGTTCTGGATTCAAATGTCTCTGTGATGCTGCTCTTCACTATGTAGACTGTGAGGCTGTACCACTTACAGTCACCACTCACTAATCCTTCTGCACTTGGCCTGGCTGAAACAGGATGGTGCCTCAGAGCTGTTTTCATGCATCCTAGAAGTCCCCTCAGTGCTAGATGCAGCTTTCTGTCAGTGACAGATTGTTGGCTGAGCAGACACCCTGGAGTCACCATGAGCGCAGAGGTTCTGGGAACTGGTGTGTTCCCAGACCTCCTCTTGGTCTATCACTGAGTTGCTCTGACAGGGAGGAGGGATATGGGAATCTCCCCATTATCTCCTCATATTCTGGTGCTTGTCAATACCCTCTGAAGGAGCTTCCTTCTTATTTCTTTCTCTTTCATATCAAGTTTCTTAGACAGGAGTCTGAGCATCAATATCCCAATTAGCCCTGTGAAGGGGGTAACTCCTTGCTCCTGCCACCTGGCTGTGTAACTGGGGTAGTAAATGAGACCCAGCTGTTGCCTAAAATTGGCTCTCAAAGAAACCTCTAAGACTTAGTTTCTGAGTTTTAGCAGGCAGGCATTCTTTATTGTGCCTCAGAAATGAGTCTTCCTCCTTGGCTAATCCAAGGAGTTGCTAAGCAGAGCTTTCCCTACTTGGCCTCAGAATGAAGGGGTTTTTGGTGGTGCCTGTGGAAGTTAAGAAGGGCCAAACCTGAAGGCTCCCTTGCTTTCCCCTCACCAAGATAGAAAGGATGCCCTTGGAGATGTCTGGGAGGTAGCTAAGAGTAGTTCAGGCATTCCAGTCCTTCCTCATGGCTCTGCTAGAGGATCTGGTGCTGTGGGAATTCAAGAGCTGCTTGCTGAAACTGGTGTGAAAGGTTGTAGAGCCAAAAAGATCCTTTGGGCTTGCTGGTCTTGGCCATACCAAGTCATGGAGACTTTGTTGCTTGGATCATGAAGCAATGAGCAATGCCTGTCCTGGAGCTCTGAGTGCCCCAAATAAAGACTTCAGCTTGAAGTCTCACTATGGTATGAGTGTAGAAGTGAGGTGGTCAAACCTCACTACAATGCTTAGCACCTTCTTGTACCACAAGGGATGGTGGAAACTTAATTCCTCCTGTATACTAAGCACTGTGGAGCTGGACCGTTGGAGGGGCAGGGCAATGGGACACCGGAGCTGCAGAACCTGGCCCATACTGAGGTGTGATCCTGACCCAGCCCAGCACATCTGATGAAGAAAGAGCAGTGGCACTAGGTGACCCTGCCCTTGGCATGGCAGAAATTGGTGCTGCAGGTTTGGCAAGGATGCTTTGACCACTCCCCTGTAGGGTCATGGTGTGGTTGGGTGACTGGAAACGCAAGGGCCCAGTCAGGTGGTCTTATCCATGTGGAGGATCTCCAGCCCTGCTGTACAGCCCAGGAGAGACTGTGGAAATGTTGCACCTTCCTGTCTGGGATGGTGCCTTCCCTCCTGTGCCATGGGAGGTGGTGAGAGGTTCTTGCATTGCTGTGGGGTCAGTCTTGGCATGTGTCCGTGTGTCAGAAGCTGTTGGCCTGGGGATGTATGTCCTTCCCATCCGCTTCCAGGGGCAGGATGCCAATATCTCCCTAAATGTGTAACTGCCGTGGGTCACCTGTAGCAGTAGTCTGGAGTGCAGAATGAGCTACAGATAGTGAGAGAGCACCCAGGACATGCTGCGGGTTAGGGTTGGTGTTTTTGGTTCATATTTGGGTGGCACAGCCCCTGCCTGCTGCCCAGTGGCCTTGTCTTGCCAAGAGCTGGACTGATGCAATGGTGGCTTAGTTCTGTGGGTGCTTGTCATCCTCTAGGTGTCTGCAAGTATCTCCCTCTGTTTGAGGGTGATGCTCCAATCATCACTGTCCACAGCCAAGAGCTGCTGTGAGCTTTTAGCTCACCATCACTTGGGTTTTGTTGTTGGGCCGTGGAGGTACCTGACCTGCTCCATGGGGCTGGGGCATGGCCAGTGGTGCGCTGCCCTGTATTGGGTTGATTTGAGGAGAGACTCATTTGCCTCTGGATGTGTCCTGGGAGGCACAAGACTGAAAAGTGCCCAGGAGTCACTGTGTGGCAGGGCAAAGCAGATACAGATATATTTGCTTAAAGACCTGAGGTGAGAATGTTCCTTGTGAGGGTCCTGCATCCAGACTCATGTCTCCTGCCAGCCTCTGAGCAGATACTTGTCTCACCCCTGTGCCTCCTGCTAGGAGAATGGGTTGCAGGAGGAGTTGGTCCACAGCAGGTAGGGTCTGTGACTCCAGTTGATGGTGACAGGTATCTGCAAGTCCCTGATATCATGGGTGGCAAGTGAGGGTCTCTGGAACCCACAGCTTAGTGTGGTGGCTGGGCAGTGCTGGTGTGGATGTGAGTGTCCTTCAGCATGTTGGCTGTGGTGCTTTTGCCTGTCTCCTGGCTTAGTGGACCTCTAGGCAAGGTGGAAGGTGACAACGACATCCTGAGGGTGCTGAGTAAGCATCTTCCTGAGCTGGGAGCTGCCCTGTTGGACAATAATCTCTTGGGCACTGCAGGGCTGACCTTTCCAAATGTTTCATCAACTTTAAACTCCTGTTGTGGTCCGAACACCTCCGGGTGCCTTCCCTTCCATGAGATGCTGCAGAGACACGGGGGATGGGACTTGATAGCATGGGGAAGCCTCCATGGCAGAGCCACACCAGCAGTGCTTCCTCTGCCAGGACCAAGGGCTATTCTCGGATGCTATCCCGTTGTGCCTTATCGGCTCCCATGTGCTTCCTGCTCCCCCGGGCAGGGGCTGGTGCCTCTCCCTGCTTCCCCCTCACTTAAGCGCCTTCCTACCCTGACCGCAGGGGTGGCTGAGCCCTGCTGGCATCCCCCTCCCTGATATGGGAGACAGGCAATGCTGGGGAGGGGCTGATCCGTCTATGAGCAGTGTGAAACACCCCAGCCTTGGGGACAAAATGCTTGTGCACTCGGGCTTGCTTGTGTTCAACCTCCCTCCCTCTGGGCGAGCAAGATGTTGTTCCTTGGGTGTCTTTCATGCAAAAGGCTGATTTTGGAGGGAAATGCCTGAAGCCCCACCTTGCTTCAAGTGCTGGGAAGGTTCAAGGCCTTCTTTCCCATCTGGGGATGGGTGAGCATCTTTCTGGTGGCAAGGGGAAGCTCTGTGCCTGCTTGGGGCTTCCTGGCTGGAGCAGCTTCTGGCCTGATCCTGCATTGGGGCTCACTGCAGCCCTGCCTGAGGACATCGGGGCTCTGCCAGGGCTGGAATGGCAGCAGGCAGCCAGCTTTTGCCACCTCTCTGCTGATGAGGGGAGGGGAAACTGAGGCACAGAGTGGGGAAGGAGCCTATTACCAGCCCCTTCTATCGGTGTCTTGCCCCAGGGTGTGGAGGCTGCCCTGCTGTCCTGCCAAGCTGTCCCTTGCACGGACTACCATATCTCTTCCCCAGTTTTCCCCTCCCCTGTGATTCCTGAGAGTTAGATGCGCTGAGGAGCAAAACCACCCCGTGCTGGGTCCCCCCACGCAGTGGCAGGACCTGCACTGAGAGGAAGGTGCTGTCCCATTTTACAGCCCCGCCGCTGGACTCTCCCGCGTTCCCCTCCCCGCAGTCCTCTTGTGCAAGCTCGCCTCCCCGATTTCGCTCCCGTGCCTTATAAGTCCCGGCTCCCGGGGCAGCCGCAGCCTCGCCGCATTCCAGCGGCCTCGCGTCAAGTGGCCCTGGCTGCATGGCCGTGGCCGGGACCGGGGCTCCGTGTGCCCCTGCGGCTCTGCCGGTGGCCCCGGGTGTCTAGAGGCACCCCGCTGGGATGCTATCCTTTGGGAAAAGCTAGAGTCTATGTCGCTGAGCTGGGACATGTCCTGGCTGCCATGAGTGGGGAATGCCGTTAGGATGCTGCTGTGGAGCTTGTCCCTGTCCTCAGCAGGATGGCATGGGGCTGGTGGTGCAGGAAGAAGGTTTAATGGACCTTGTGAGAATGAGTGGGAGATGGCTTGTCTCCAGGAAAAACTGGCATGCAGTTGGGGTGGCTTCCTGGAGAGGGGGATATCCAGTGGAACAATGTTGGAGGAGGCACTAGAGCCCATTCCTGCTGTACCTGTCCTCAGGTGTCTCGAATTACTGCTGGGAAAGGCTTGTGTGCTCCAGGCACTGGGAGTGTGGATTCAGGACCCGGCAAGTTTTGAGGGGCTGGAGTGGCCCCAGCTGTGCTGTGGGTGATGTTGCTGAAGGGCTGAACTCCCAGGAGGGGAGGGTCAGCCTTACTGGTTCCCAGGAGAGGAATCAGAGCAGTCTCCCAACAAAAACCCACCACTCACAGCAGCCTTGTGGGGGGTGGGTACCTTCCCTTACATTAGGCACTTCTGACATGACCCTTGCTGGGCTGCAGGGCAGCCTCTGGCTCTGCTTAGGGCTCCCTTTTGAGAGCTCTTATTTAAAAGCAGCCATGGCTAGGAGCTGTGGATGCTGTAAGAGCCATGCTCACCCTCTGGTGGCACTGGAGCTGTGGCAGGGTGAGGCAGGTGCTGCTGCCTGGCTCCTTTGAAGGCTTGGTGTGAAGCTCCTGGCTGTGCTGGCACAAGGTGTGTATCTCCTTGGGGAGATGCAGCTGTGCAAGGACTGACACTGAGAACAGAGGGCTAAATGCGTTTGTCCTTGTCCCTCCCTCCCTCCTGTGTGGGAAGCTGTGTCTCTAAGAGATGGCCTAGATGGTCTTGTCCGTCCTGGCATGAATCCTGTTTTCCATCACTCTCCTTCATCTCTGCCAGGTGTTTGGACTAGGGACATCTCCAGAGGGGCAGGGATGGGGAAGGGAGAGTGTTTTCTGCAGGGCCTGCAGCAGTGTGACTCTGCTGGGCTGTCCTAGGCAAGAGCTGCTCCCTGTCCTGCTTCCCTCTGTGCCCATGTGTCCAGTTCAGATCAGCCCTGGGTGGGATGGGGTTGCTCTCATGTGGTATCTCGAGTGGCTGGCAGCAGAGCCCCAGAGCAACCTTAGAACATGGTATTCTTAGGGATCTGCTGGACACCTGACTGTGCAGTTTGGCTCAGGCAGCTCCTGACCCAGCCCTGGATGGATATTTTTGGTGGGTGGGGTTTTTTTCTGTCCTGTGGCTTTTCCAGCTGTGGGGAGATTGACGATCTACATGGATCTGGTGTTTAGCAGCAGGGAGTTGAAGCAGGGTAAATATATTTTAGCAGAAGTCAACCCTGTCATGGCATATTGAGTGTGAGGTCTGGGTGCCTGGATTTGTCAGTCCAGGGTGGTCCTACCGGCCTCTCAAAGCCTGCAGGACTTGGGCTACAAAGGGCTGACTGGAGAGTTCAAGTTTGGTTAATCCACTGGAAGATGCTTGTTCAGATCCTGTTGCCCTCCTTTACAGTCCTTACCAGGGCTGCTCTTGGTGCACAAGAGGCTCAGACTGCTGAGCTGCCTCCTGCTTTTCTTCTGTGGAATAATCCAGATCTCCTTTGCTTTATGCCTGGTGTTGGAAGTGAGCTCCCTCTGGCTTACCTCACTCTATCCATTTAATATATTGTTCAGGTCTCTCATCAGCCTCACCCTCCCTTCCCTGAATAACTTGGTCTTTCCTTCCCCTTACCTTTCTCTCGATCACTTTAGGATGTGCTGAATTGTAGGTCTTGAAAAACCAACCTCTTGGTCTTGTTGCTTCTAACAAGTTCTTCTGAGCAGGGATTTCTTCCTTAGTTTGTCTTGGGGACACCCTTTTTGAAGAGGTTGGCTGGTGGCATTTGGGATTTCCCAGGCTCTGGACTGATGCCAACCCTTGGTGGGTGCTGTGGCTTGGCTGTGGGACCCCCTTTCCAATGCTGTGGATGGTGACAGGACTTGGAGGCAGAGGGAATCTTTTGGCCTGCAAGAGAAGGTTTCTTGCTCCCATCCTTGGCAGCAACTTACGTGTGTGGCACTGGGAGCTTTTTACCTCTGGTATTGGGAGCTTGTTGCCCCTGACAAAGAGCTTTCCTAGGCACCTGCCTTGCTCTGTTCAGGCTGTTGTAAGGGCTCCAAGTGCTGACTTCCCCTTCCCTGAGCCACTGCACAACTTCCATCCTATCACACCTGTCGCAAGGACTTACCAAGTGACATGTCATGGGGCCATTTAGAGACCCAACAGGGATGCAGATTTCTATCTGCTCGGAAGGAACATCCATTCTGGGGTCTGAGCACACTCAGATCCTGAAATATTGAAAAGGGATGCAGCTTTCACATGGCTGAGGCACATGTGTGCCACCACACTCTGCAGTCCTCCCCTGCAAGAGATGGCTGTGGGTCTTCTGGGAATGCACTGCAGGCGCTCTGTGTGGCTCATGCCAGAGCGCAAGCACCAGCGTCTTCAAGGCATCCAGAAAACTGAGAAACAGCAGCATTGCCCCCTCTGTCTGCACATGGGGTGCTCCTGGAGTGATGCACTGAGGCATCAAATGAAGGGTGGCATGGGCGGGGAGTCTGGACCGAGCCTGGTGTGTTCCTGGAGTGCTCCACATAACATCCTGCTTTCCTAGGTAGGACGAAGCAAAGGTGTGTGGTAGGGCCATCCATATTGAGAGGGATCAGGGGAGGGGATGAGAAGGATGCTCAGTGGTTGCATTTTGCAGTCTTGAGATGTGCTGGGCTGGCGAAGGCCTCCCCACACTGGTGGGGGGTGGTGGCAGCCTTCAGTCTCAGCATGCACAGAGTTCAAGAGTACCCTAGCCTTTCATGATCACTGTCCATCCTGAGGGGCTTCAGCTGCCCCCTGAGTGGTTGTGAGGGGTGTTCCTCTGCCTTAACAGGACTGTCTTAGGCACTGGAGGTCAAGAAGGTGAATTTTCTTCTGCAAATAGAAGAAACTTCCCTGCATGGAGAAATCTTGATCTGGCTGCCCCCAAGGAATTACAGAGTGCAGGGGCTCCCATGTTTTCATGTGGTCACTTGCTCCAGCCCAGAAGCAGGGCAAGTGTGTCCTGCTCAGTTGGATGGCAAAAGAGGTTTTGGATACAACCCCTTTCCCTGAGGAAGGGGAAATGGCTGAGCAAAACCAAAAATGCGGAGGCAGAGTCCTTCTGCCCTGCAAATGTAATGGGGTCACTCCAGACTGCAGGCAGGTCAGGAGATGGGTTCTGGCTTGAGGCTCCTGCTCCTTGTTAATGATGACAAGTGCCTTCATGACCCCAGTTGTGCATAACTTCCCTTTCCAGCTCTTTGCTGATTTACAAGAAGTCTCTGCAGCTTCATCATGCTGCTTCCTATGGAAGCAGTCTGCCAGCCAGTGTGCAGGGAAAAAGTGGCCACAATGGTCTGACTGTTGAGCAGAGTTCTCCCAGGCCACGAGCCTTCAGCACTCCTCTTCCTGGCTATTCAAGTGAACTATTCTCTATAATTTTAATGGATTATCTATTGAAATCCTCCTCTGGCACTGTGTTTTTTGCTTACACATGAGTGTGTTTGGACTTGGTCCATGACTTCTACAGCCTGGGAAGAGCAGCAGCCCTCGGGGCCTTGGTGCATCAGGGCTGCTGTTGGCAAGGCACAGCAGAACAAACACTTGTGAGAGTGGCTTTGGGAGAGACTTCTGAAGGGTCTGATGTGTGTTGGGGAAGGAGATGGGACGGGACCCAAAAATCTTCCTCCAGTGATGCTGTAGGGCTGTTGCAGGTGTCAAAAGATGTGAGTGGAGTAGTGAAGTGTTTGAGGGCTGTCTCTGAATTGGTGACTGGAGTAAAGTGCCAAGATAAGCTTAGGAGAGGAGATCTAGTATGCGATCTGTAGAAAGAGCTGGAGAGACAACTGAGTCTTCTACTGGTTTCTTCCAGACCTTTGGGATGTGTCAAACTGTTAGTTCTTGTGGAAGGTATAGTCTTTTCCAGTTTAGCCATCAAGGGTGTGGGCTGGTGATTGTGCCCTGATCAACCCAGGCTTTTCTGCTAGGCACTGAATTTTTGTAAAGGTCTCAATCCTTTGTGGTAGGAATGAAAGGGCTGGGTATGTTTTGTCCTGGACGATGTTCCTCTAATGCAGGGAAGGGTTAGTGGACCTTTGGTCCAGGGTGTCCTGCTCTTGCTGCATGTGGCTTCCGAGCTGTGCTCTGTGCTCCCGCCTGGGCACCGAGCATCTCCTTTCAGTAGAGCTCATTGGCCTCTCCCCTAGGTACGGACGCTGTTTGTCAGTGGCCTTCCTGTGGATATCAAGCCCAGAGAGCTCTACCTACTCTTCCGACCATTCAAGGTAAGAAGGTCTTCAGATCTGATTTTTGGTGTGAAAGATGCTGTTTTGTGGATGACCTGGCAGCAAAGGTCTGTCAGGGCGAAGGGAGCATGGTGTGGGAGGGTGGGGTGTGTGCAAGCTTGGGGAACCTGAAGCCAACATGGTGTCCCATGCTTGTGCTCAGATGGAGAACCTTCCCAGGAGCCTGCCATTGGAATCGTGCTGTCTCTAAGCTTGATGAAATCTTCTTGGACCAGCCCTACCTTGGGGATGTATCCTGATCCCCTAAACTCTCTATCCCTCTCTAATCACCACCTGGGCTGTCCCTGGGGGTAGTGCAGTTCCCTTGTCTGCACTTCTCTAGCACAGTGTGGGTGGTCTGTGCTCTCTAGGCACTAGCCAGGGCAGGGTGCTCATCTTCATAGCTGGAAGGAATGCTAGAAAATGGGATTTCTTCCCAAAGGGCCAGGATGGAATAGCTAAGATACCTGCTCTGCCCTCAGTCTTCTCCTTTGGTGGGAAGGAAGTGTTACTGTCCCTGCTCCTGCTGCCTTATGGAGGGCTTGGTGCTACAGGAACTCCTGGGGCTGTCACTTCATGTCTCAGTTGTAGCTTGGCTCCTTCAGGAGCCTGACACTGACTTGCTTTCTTCTCTCCTGCAGGGTTATGAAGGGTCACTGATCAAGCTGACTTCAAAGCAGGTACCTCTTTCTTCCAGCCTGAGTATTTTTGGCTTCTGCTAGAAAACCAGATGGGAGGGAAGGAGGGATCCCATTTCATTTTCAAGCACTGTCTGGGATCAGCACCATGTACACAGCTGGGTTCTGCTGATCCCGCTGTCCTGGTGGTGCCAAGCATAAGCTGAATGTTTTCATGTCTTCTCTTGCTGCCGTGGGTGAGAACTGAGGCTTCAGCCTCAAACCCTGTGCTGCCATCAGCCTTCCCTACTCCCATCCTGACCAAGGCAGTAGGCCCCCTAGTTGGGGGCTGTTGGGGTGAGTGGTGTCCCCATACGTGGGGATGCCAAAGTGTTTTGGTATGCTGGGAGAAGGCACAAAGTGGGAATCTTAGGCTGATGACCCAAGACCCTTCAAGCTCTGCCTGAAGCCCCTCTGCAGCTTTGGATGGTCTCTTCTGCTTGCTGTCTGGGGCAGAGACAGGTCGAGGGTAGTCTGAGAAGCTGCAAGAGGCTTTGAAGCTGAAATTGTTGTTATTTCTTTTAGCCAGTTGGTTTTGTGACCTTTGACAGCCGGGCTGGTGCTGAAGCAGCGAAGAACGCCTTGAATGTGAGTCCCTGAAGTGCTGGGGGACTGTGGGGGCTCAGGGGCCACATGCCCTGCTGTAGCTAGACCTGGAGCTGTGGGTTTGGCTTGGCCATAGGATAGGACAGGAGGGTCTCCCAGCTGTGCCTTTGAGTATGGAAGCAAAACAGTCCTGCAGCATCCCACCAGGGAAGTGGCAGAGCTGCTTAAGGCTGACATCAGCCTGAGCAAATGGATGCAAGCTGTGTCCATGTTGTTTCTGATCACTGGAAGACAATTCTGGGGTCTCTGAGGGTGTGGGGAACTGCTGTTGCTCAAGGAAGTCTTGAGGATGGTCAACATGGGACACAAAATGATCCCTATCCCATGTGGGCCTGCAGGATTTGGTGGTATCTAGTCAGCAGGACATGGTTCTGCTCTGGTATAGACCTTGCCTAGGGCTTTGGTACGCCTGTAAGTGCCTCTGCTCAGGCTGGCAGAAGATGTAGTGGCACCATACAGGGGAACTCCCACATAGATAGGGGTTATACCAACTCAAGTACAGACAGGGTTATCTCAGAGCCAGCAGACAGATCTTGGCCTATGTTGGCAGCCATAGTGGTTGGTCAACTGTACCTCAGGAGCAGAACTGTGTCCCTGATGTTGGAAGCAGTGGTCCTGGGCCAGCTAAACATAAAAATAAAAGCATGTGGGAGCTTGAGTGTTGCAGTGAGGTGACAGAAATCTGGGCATGTGACTGCAGCATGATGGCCTTAGTTCCCTGGTTCAGGGGGAAAGTCTGTGCTTGAATTGGAAGCTTCACCTCTGAGAGATTCCTGTGCTTTCTCCTGTGACAGGGCATCCGCTTCGACCCTGAGAACCCCCAGACCTTGCGGTTAGAGTTTGCTAAAGCCAACACAAAGATGGCCAAGAGCAAGCTGATGGCCACACCGAACCCCACCAATATCCACCCTGCCTTGGGTGCACACTTCATTGCACGGGACCCCTGTGAGTATGCTGGGAAGGGCTTGGAGATCATCACTGGTCCCACCTGGGAGATGCACAACCCTGGGAATGCTGTCAGGGTGAAAGGAACCCAGATCTACATCTGCTTTGACTGAAACCTGCCTGGTGCAGAGAGGTTGGAGTTGCAGGAGAATAAGACATCTGCTGAGGCCAACACTAGAACTGTTGAGAGAGCAGGGTTGGTTTTGGTAGTTCAAGTGATACCATAAATCCTTTAAACCATCCCTAGTTGTGAAACATCCCTGGGTGTAAAGCATAAAGGATGAGTGCTGTTCCATCACCCTTGGTGTGGCCTGGTGGGGTGAGCAGCCTCACTGAGGATCATTGGGTGACGAGTGATGTCCTGTCTGAGAGCCCCCATCTTCTGTCCTGTGGCACCAGCCCTGCGCTGCATGTGTGAACCAGCCTGTCCAGAGCCTCTGTGGAGCCTGTTCATGACCTTTTGGCAAGGCTGGGAGGCCAGAGGAGCAGCTGGGCATACAGATTTTGTACCTCACTGGGATGGCAGCACAAAGCTTTAGCCTGGGGTGGGAAATCCTGAGCCTGTCCCCAGAGCAGGTCTCTGGGGTCAGGTATTGAGGTCTGTCTCCTTGTCTCCTGCACAGATGACCTGACTGGAGCGGCTCTGATCCCGGCGTCCCCTGAGGCGTGGGCTCCCTACCCCCTGTACACTACGGAGCTCACCCCTGCCATCCCCCATGCCGCCTTCACGTACCCAGCGGCTGCTGCTGCGGCCGCTGCTCTTCACGCTCAGGTGAGTCGCTCCCCACCTCCCGTGCCAGGATCCAGGCCCTCCTCTCTTCCTGCCCTGGTGCTCATTCCCGCAGTCTCTGCTTGCCAGTTCGACCCTGGCCTCTGCACTTTTGTCTCCTGGACAGAGCCTGCCCCTGACTGTGGGCATGGGGGGCCCATACTCAAGCCAGCTGCAGGGGAGGGGTCTGTGTGGCTGACAGCAGGCAGAGCTGGGCCATGATTCCTGACCTTGCAGGTCCAGCCTCCTTCCCTGTGAGGGGCAAGCAGGTGGGAGGAAGCCAGGGCTTGATGTCTGGCTGGCTCTGTTGGTCCCCATGGCCAGAGAACCATGTTGAGGGACTGCTGGGAGGAAATGCTACCTGTCAGCAAGTAAAATAGCTATGAAAGGTCCTCCCTGAAGTCATAGCAAAGGCAACAGGCTCAGCTTGGTGCTAAAGCTGAGGGACTCAACTGTGACCCAAGTGATTCAAACATTTTCAAAGCTGGAGGAGAGTGTCCTGCAGGAGATGAGTGACCAGAGCCTGCAGGAGATGAGTGACCAGACAGTGAGGAATTCTGATGGGACAGCTTGTTAGCCACCCTGGGTGCAGGCTAGAGAGGAGGGTCATTCCATGCATGAGCCTCTCGAAGTGCTGCTGGTGGTGCAACCAGCTGCCTGGTGTCCCAGGGTTTGCTTGCTGACAGCTAGGGATGTAGGGATGCCTGTACTGGTCTGAAACTGGGATGCTTTAAGGTACAGAGGCCAACACAAAGTCCCTGAAACCATGGAATGTAAAGGGAAAGCCAAAACAGAAGCAGTGTTCCAATTCCAGCTTTAGGTGCTTGACTTGAAGCACTTGTCAGGAGAAGCTGGAGCCCCTGTCCCTGCCCTGCTCAGTGTTCCCAGCCAGTTGTGCTCTGCCTGCTTATGTCTCTGCTCCCGTAGTGGGGGATTGGGGCAGTGGGGCTGACCATCAGGGCTTAACCTCTGAGCTCTGCCCTGCCAAGCAGAGCATTTGCCGCTGCTCTTCCCTGCTTAAATGAAGAGGAGGAGGAGCTGTGTCCACTCACCTTGTCCTCCTGGCTGGCAGTTAGCTCTGTTGGCCCTTTGGTGTCCTTGTGCTTACAGCAAGCTTTGTGATGGTAACTGCCCAGCTTCAACCCAAGCTTGCTTCCCAAATGCCACGTGGAGGGGATGCAAACTCCTGGCCTCTGTCCTGCCCCTCTCACACCTGCAGAACTTTCCTGCTTCTGCCCTTCTACAGGTGAGCTGGTGTTGTGCTGAAGTTCCTGTGGGGTAGGCGAGAATTATGTGGGGTTTAGGGCTGGACTAGGTACTGGGATGTTTTTCCAAGGACCTCCAGAGCCAGGTTAGTCCTTCCCTGGGAGGCTTGTGCTTGCTGGTGTTTTCCAAAAGTTACTGGTGGTGCCTGCAACTAGAGGGGTGTGTTGTGCTCCTCACTGGCCCAGGAGAGCAGGTGTCTTCTTGCCCCTTGTGTTTAGGGTGGTGGAGCCAAGGTTGAATTGTGCCTGGAAGGGAGGACCAAGAAAAAACAAACCACCCCTCCAGCCTGGTTGAGGGAGGGGAAACATTTACTGCTGTTCCTTCAAAGATAGTCACTGGTGACTGTATGGGGACCCTGAATGTGAGGGTTGGACACCAAAACTTTATGGTGCATGGTGGGGGAGAAAGAGCAAAGTTATCAAGGAGGCCAGATCTTTACCCTCTGGGGTCTAAGTTTCTTCCCTCCAGTTGGCAAGTTACTAGTTTTGAAAGAGATCTTCTGGCCTGACCATAAGACCCTGAGACTCCAAGGAGTCCCCTGTGTAGGTAGAGCTCTCCCTGCCCAAGGGGGTCCATGGGTGGTGATGGCTCCCTTAGGGAGCCAGTGCAGCCCCTCCAGGCTGTGGCTAGACCCAGCTCTCTTCCCCAGATGCTCCCAGCCACAATTGCTCCTCACTATGCTGAGCCAGCAGTGACCTCGCAGGGGCACATTCTGGCACAGTATATGTTACCAATAAAGTTTTACATGGTTAAACATTACTTGGCCTGGCAGCTGTCGGCTGCCCGGTCTCCAGGCTGGAGCCCTCTCTCTTGCAGAGCTGAGGCAAGGTGGAGTAAGTTAGGGAGGTGACTTTTGCTCACAGACTGGGCTAAAACCTGCACCCTTAGTTCCAGTGTGCTGAGTCTCTGCCCTCACTGTAGGGGTTGGCCTGTGCATGTGGTGGGTTCATGGGTTGTTCCCCAGGACAGCCACAGTTCTTCCTTCCAAGCCTGATGTTGGCTGGAGGATGTTCATGGGGATGGTGAAGCTGTAGCAGCTCCACTGCAATCAGCCCTGAGGCAGGAAAGCAGTTGGAGGCTGTAGCTAAACAGAGATCTTGTTGCAAGAGATTTAAACCTGAAGGGCTCGTCCTCTTGCAGCGCCAAGTTCAGCGAGGGGGAGAGGAAGTGGCTGCCCTTGGCCTCCTGAAGGGCTGGCCAGAGGGCTGGAAGGAGACATGAGGGGCAGGAGGTGGTGTGAGGCTGGCCTGGCCTTGGGAACCCTTGGTAAACCACTCCCAGATGAGACTGATAGCTGCTGCTCCTGGCACTGCCATGCCATGGTGACGATCCTGGCGGGCACCAGGCAGCTGTAGCTGTGACTGCAGCCTGATCCTGCCCTGCTTGGGACTTCGCTGATTTTAAGATTGTCCCATCTGCCTTCCCTCCCTCCCACCCTCTCTCAAATCCCTCCTTTGATGTCCCTAGTGAACTCCAGCCATGATGCCAGCGCAGGCTAGCCCCGAAGCTCAGAGCTGTCCCTGGACATGGGACACCCTAGTGATGCCTTATTGCAGCTAGTGGAGTGGCTGTACCACAGCTCCATTCCTAGAAGTGTTAAGCATGATGGCAGCCACATCTGGAAAGACTGGTAAGGTAACCATCTCTCCTCCAAGGTGCACCATGGGATTTGCAAGCTTCTGCCCATCTCTGTAGCCCGTATCTCCTTGGCAACCCAGTGCATGGGCCTCACGCTACCCACCCACCAGAGCCTGAGGAATGAGATACCAGGCCTTCTTTCTAACCCACATCTCCAACTTGGCAGCACATGACATGGCGCACACAGCATGGCACCATCTTACATCAGCTCCTCCCAGCTGAGCCAGGCTCAGCCAGGCCCCGCCGGTCAGAGGGGAGCAGCCCGGCTGAGCCGGGGCAGAGACCACCCTGCCACTTGGCGTGAAAGAAACCTGGTTTCTCCCCAACCTTGACCCTCTGAGGGCAACCAGAAATACACCTTGACCTCACTCCTGGCACACGGTGGGGGAGGTGAGTGACGTGATAGTGATAGCACACAACTAAATTTTAGTGGGCACCTTAGACAACAGCACTTGCCGGTCACTTTGTTCCAGAATCGCATACCGGGACAGACCCTGCCCTTAATCATGGGTCTAATCTCACATCTTTCCTCTCCAGTTACTGGAAATGAAGCCAGTTCCTACCTGGAGCTTGGTTTCTCTCTTGCAACCTGAAATCACAGGCAGGACACAGGTCGTGTGAGCCGTAATGGAGTGAATCAACAGCCTGGGAGAGAGGGGAGTGGCTTAGGAGACTGGGAGCTTGGGAAGAGGGAAGCTGGACTGGTTGGCAAGGAGATGGTTGATGTTCGACTGAAGGAGTGGAGTCCTGGCTCAGTTCTCCCTGCAGTGGTTCTGAGCAGACTTTTTTCCTCTCTGGGGAAGTGATTTTAGGGAAAGAAGCTGCCATGTTCCTGGAGCTCTTCTGCAAAGAGATGCGTCTGGCTGTGGCTTCAGGACTCTGCTCTGGTCAGGGCCTGCCCTAGGAAGCATGGGCTGGGCGCAGGATTGGCTCGTAAGAGCATGAGTGAATCTGCTGGTGGTGGCCACATGGTGCTGACATGTTGGATACCCAGAACCCAGGTAGGCCCTTGCAAGGCAGGGAGCCAGGTCATGGCTTGAAAGCTTCGAGATGCCAGTCCTTTTAGGGGGTGGGCTGCCCAGGGTGCCCTCAGGGCATCCACATTGCTGCTGCTTTGTCTAGAGACTTTGAGGAGATAGCAGAGGTGTGTCTCTGATGCTAGAACCTGTCCAAGTGAGTGGTGGTTGGAAGGAGCAGTCCTGGATTGTGGGGGGTGGTGATGCAAGAGGTTGGTACCCCAAACCCCCTTTCTCTGCAGCTAAGCTCTGACAGACGCTCCCTGGAATGGATGGAGACAGTGATGGATTTTCTGTCCTTAATAACTTGTTGCCTCTTTATTTGGGTGGTTGTGTAGGGACTTGGCAGGATTATTTTTTCTGGGCAAGCTCCATGCTTCCCAGAGGTGTGAAGCCTCAAGACCTTCATGGTTGTGTAATGGCTTCCTAAATTCATCTGACTTAGTGGTGGCATAGCTGGCCAAGCAGCCCCAAGCCCTAGGCAGTTCCCTCCTAGCCAGGGAAAAGCAGGCAGAAGATGTTCTGAGCTCCACCAGGTACCTGCTGAGCAGCCATCCTCACTAAATGGTGAGTGAACTGGACTGAGATGCCATCAGAAGAGACCTTTGGCCAGCAGTGACTCTCCCTGGCTGGCTCAATCTGGAGGAAAGCAGCACAACTTGCTTTCACTCTAGGAAAAAGGGAAATGCTTGTTTGCTGCAGTCTGTGAGGGGAGTGTGTCTCCATGAGCTGTAGGGATACAAGGCATTGGATTGATGGATGAATGCCTGTCCAAACACTCCTAAGCAAGAGGATGGATCAGTGCCTGTCTTCTCCTGCGTGTTCCTCATCCTGGTGTGGGATGATGTGCTGATCCTCCAGCTCTCTCTTGCTAGAGCTGCCTGGGGAGACGTGTGCTTGATCGGACTGCATCCTGCTTATGTGGTGGTGGGCTGAAGCTACTCGGGTTTCACACATCTGGCCAGCATTTGGATGCTTGTTCCCATCCCTCTGGAGGACCCTGGAAGTGGGTGGCCTGGGTACAGTGCCCACTGCTGAGGCAGAAAGTGCATGTCAAGTGTGCACTAATAGGTGAGGAGGTGCCTTGTGGGTGCAGCTATGCTACTGTCCTGGCCTGCCTGGGTCATGTTCCCATTGGCTGTGTTTCCAGCTGGAGCAGAGCAGCTCTTGCTGGCCATCAGTGTGGGCTGCCCAAGGCTCTGTCCCGCTGACCTTCAGCTGGGGGAGCAGTGACTGCGAGGCTGAGGATCTCAGCAGCACGAGTGAAGATGCTGCTCTGCACATCAGCAGCTGGCAACAGGATGCAGCTCTTGGATGTATTGGTTGGATCCTACCAGCTCCCAGTAGCACAATGGAGTATTTTGTTCGTGCCTGTACCAGGAGCCTTTCTGGTCCCTGGTACCATTCCAGCTGTAGGGATAGCTCAGAGCTCCAAGAGCTGCTGGGGCTGCCTGCAGATGTAGAGGCAACTAAGGAGGAAAGGCAAGTCCTCCAAGTCAAAGGTGGCCTGAAGATAGATGGACCTGTATGTTCAGTCCTTTCCCTCTCTTTTTCCTTCTGGAGGAATTGCTCTCCATGAGAATGGTGGGCAATCGGATACTTAAATTCTGAGGGTAATTGGGAGAGACAAAGGAGGTCTTGTCAAGGAGAGTGAAGTGCTGATGTGGTGTTTCTCTGCCCCATTTATCATTTCCTTGTGACTTTTAGGCAGCTGCTGGTGTTGTGCTGCAGCGAGGGGTGTATCACCTGGCCTCTGGAAGGTGGCAGGTAGAGACACATTTCTCCTCTCCAGCTCTTTTCTGGGGCAGATGTTGAAGGCGGCAGCATGAGGCTGCTGCAGTCGGCTGGTGGTTTCTGCCTCATCCCCACAGGCGGGTGAACAGGAGATGTTTCAGTGGCATGACCAGCCTCCTTTCCAGCTGTGAGCTAATGCCTCTCCAGAAACAACTGTTTTTACTTCCAGTAAAAACCTCCCTTGCTCTGCTTTCCTCACCCAGTGCTGGACATCTCTATTCTTTCTCAGCTTCCTCCTCGACGGGTGTAGTATTTTGAGGGGTATGAAGAGAAAACTGCCTTGACAGGTGCCTAAAGAGCGTGTCCTCTTGGCTGGCTACTGCCTCCGATCTGCTGCTTCCAGTGCTTTCTGCTGCCTTCAGAAACATCCCTCCTAGTGAGTTCCTGCCTCATCCCATCAAGCCCTTAATCTTTCTGTGGGCTGAAAGACCTGGCAGGTCATTCCCTTGCCCTGACAGCATGTCAGAGCCTTGGACTATACCCAGGATTGTGGTGTCTGCAGGAGCTCCTGCTGGGCTCCGGGCTGAGCACCTCTGGATACAGGGCTGGGCTGGTGGGCCATGGGGCCATGGTGGATTGGGCTGTGTGGGTTTGGCATGTGAGCACTGGAGGACCTACAGGAGGAATGTGAGGAGAGGTGTCCTTCAGCAGTGGAGGTTTATTAGTGCCAGAGCTGTGAACAGTGCGTGTTCTAAGAGAAAAGCAGGATTTCTGTTGAAACTGAAGGTGCTGAGGCTCTGCACATGGGGCAGAAGGTAGTTCAGATGCCTGAGGAGAGGCTGTCGGGCCACCAGGCTGAGGGAGTGGAGTGGGCTGTGCTGGCTCACACATGGCCCTGCTGCTCAGCTGAGCCCAGCGTGGGACGGAGGCGGCTCTTGCTCTTGGGGTTAAGCACTTGCAGCCTTGGGAACGAAGGGGGAGTTTCCTGTTGCTGCTGGGCAGGAGGAAACTGCTTCCAGCTGTTGAGGGGAGGAGTGCTGGGGTGGGAGACACTGGCCAGGGATGACAGCTGCTGGCTGCTGAGGAGATGTGGCTCTGCTGAGCAAGCACCTCCTGGTGACAGGGTTTGGGGGAGCAAGTAACCCCTGTCCTTGCTCTGGCAGCTGTTGTGGTGGCCCTGTAAGTTGTCTGTGATGCTGCTGCCCACTCTGAGCCTTCCTGGTGGTGTCAGTGCAAGGGGACAGTAGTGTCTAGTGCAGCATGGTGGACCTGACTGGGCAGCAAGGGTCCCTCTCACAGGCTAATGGAGAAGTGAAAACAGGCTGGGTGTGGCACCAAGACAGCACTTGGGTCCTGGCACTGGATGGGAGCCCTCAATAGGGAGGAAGGCTTTGGTAATGTTCATGTCCTCAAGGCTGGACTGACTGGTATGCACTTGGTTGATGTGTCATGTGTGAGGTATGGGGCCAGTTGGGAGCTGATTTAGTGGCACCTACTTGCCTTGTGAAGGTGTCTGGCAAGAATCCAGCAGGTTATGGAACCACAGAATGGTTTGGGTTGGAAGGGACCTTAAAGGGGGGTTTCTGCCACTTTTCTCCCCATCTTAGAGCTAAGTCCATCGTTCTGCTGGTTCCCAGAGCCCTGAATGTACCAAGCTGTGCTCCCCAGCCAGCAGCTGGAAGGGAGGAGTGTGGGATCACTGCTGTGCTCGAGCTCCCTTTGCAACCAGCAGCAGGATGGAGCTCCACTCGCTGCTCCTGCTGCTGGATCTGTGCTCAGTCAGGTGTCATGGGCTCGTCTCCTGCTGCTCCCAGGCATGGAGCTGCTAACACAGCCCAGCCTGACAACCAGCCTTGCTGACCCAGTGGGAGCATCTGGATGTCTCATGCTGCTGGATGTTGCCAGGTTTTCTGCATCTCTTGATGGGTTGGAAAGTGTCTCTTCAGTTACTGTCCCTTGTCTGCTTGTTGGGGCCACATCCAGCTCCTTCCTTGGCAAGGAGAAGGTTTGAGCAATAGAAGTAGGAGCAAGGACCTGCCCGGGAAGCCTCCAAGTCTTGCTGGTTTGCAGCTCTACCAGGTTCTTCTCATGATACGGTTTGCCTGGAGCTTGTTCTGGTGGCTGAGTTGTGGCTCTGTGAGTCTTGCTGTGGTGGATGAGCCACTTCTTACCTATCTCATGCAGAGGTTGCCTGGTTTTAATGTGTAGTCTTAGATGCCTCCTTTAGCTGGCTGAGGGTAGAGCAGCCACCACCTTGGGGTGCTGTGTGCCCAAAGTGAGCCCCCTCTGCCCTGCTCGAGGCTGAACAGGGGGAAAGAAGTAAACTTGGAGTGGGGGGGGAATGGGAGTGTTCTGGGGGTGAAGAGTCCCTCCTTGTACCTGCTTCTGTAGTGGTGAACTTCATGGATAGCTCAGTGGCGAGGAGCTTCCCAAGCATGAAGGGTGGTGTGTGCTGTAGTGAGCAGGGGCCGGGTGTGGGTGTGGATTTTGGGGCTGTCTTCTGGTTATGCCAATAGATAGTGCTCGAAGTGTTGAGGCAAGCCCTGAGATAGACTGCTGGCTTCCTCCTTGGACATGTGGGATCCTGCCATGCTCCTTCAGGGAGGACCTGGCCAGGTCCCAGGGCCACCAGAGCTGGCCAGTATGGGGATGGCACACTGGGCTGTGCTTGCACAGTGCAGCCCCAGGGTGAGATGCTACTCAAATAGTATTTGGGGCTCAACCTGGAGCCTCCTTTCCTGTACTGGAGACATCTTTGGTTCATGGACTTTGCACACGGCTTGAAGGAGCTGAAGGTTTGTGCTCTGGTTGAGATAATCCTGGATCATGGACCTCTGCCATGGCTTTCTTTTACAGATGCGCTGGTATCCTCCCTCTGAAGCTACCCAGCAAGGATGGAAGTCTCGTCAGTTTTGTTAGTTCGTTAGTAAGTAATTAATTACTCCTGGAACCAGGTCATTGTCTTGCTCTTCCTTGGGCTCTTGTGCAGGAGGAGGGATGGGAGCTCGAGCTCAGTCCCCCACATCCACCAGGGATGGGTTGTGGGAGCAGAAGGACCCAGCGAGCTCCGAGGTAGGGAGGGGGCCGTGGTGCCGCTCAGGGGGCGGATCCAGCCAGCCCCCCTCACTCACGGCCGCTCCTCTCCCGCAGTGTCTCTCCTCGACTCGTGTTCCTCCCCCGTGCCTCTCCGCGGAGGGATGTGCCAGGGACGATCGCTCCGTCTCCTCTCGGTCTGGTTTGCGGCCAGCGGACAAGGCGCCCGGCCCCGCCGCGCTCCCTCCGGACTGTGGGGCACCCCTTTCCCCGGACTGTGAAGCCGCCGCGGCCCCAGCCGTGGGGCTGTGCGCCGCCTCCATCCCTCTCTCCCTCCATCCTTCCCTCCCTCCAGCCCCGGGACATCCTCCTGACCGAGCTTCGCCGGCCGGCTGCGCCGAAACCCAGCCGGGGGGGGGGCTCGGTCCTGGGCTTCCCCGGGCTCGCCCTGCCCTGGGGGGCGGCTCGGCTGAAGGAATCGAAAGGCAAAATGGGTTTTGCATGTTTTCTGGCATGAATTAAAACACTTAACTTGTGTCTGTGTGAGTGTAAGTTTGTTTGTTCTAGCGTTTGTGTAACCGTTAGCAACAGGTCTTGGCCCAACGGATTGATCCATCAAGGTTTTCCTCTTGCTTCGGTGAAGACTTGGCTTTGAGAAATACTGTCCTTGTCTCACCCCTTCTCCCACCTCTACCCTCCCCTCCCCAGGACAACCAGAAAAATTTGAAAAACGCCTTTTTTTCTTTCCCCTCCCCCCCCCCCAAGTACGATGCACTGGGTTTCTGTTCTCATCCATTCTGCTCCCATTTTAAAGTCAGGGTTATTTTATTTTTTTTCCTTCTTCAGACTTCTATATATAGAACGGCTGTAAAATATCTAACCTCTTTTTTGTTTTCCACATCCTTCTGATTGGAGAGCATCCAGTCCTGCCAAATAATCAGCCATCCTTGTGGGAATACCGAACAAAAAAAAAATTAAAAAGTACGAGTATTTTTGTACCATGTGTAATAAGGAAATATTTATGCATCATAAAGAATTACTTGTGTGTTTGTGTGCAATTAATTATTATTATTATTAAAGAGAAATTGTAATCCTGTAAGATAAGTTAATGTTTAGTTAAAAGCTTGAAAGAGAAGGGTTGTCTTCTGTACCAATGATTCAGTCATGCATAGTAAACAAGAAATTGTGCAATTTTTGTTTTAGCATCTTATTGCTTGGTATTGAAGTGCTTTAAGTATTATCTGACCATGGCTGTCTCGCTTGTATTAAAAGATTTGAGAATAAGTTGCTCTATAATTGCTGATCCTATGAGAATGTGAAACTGGATAATATATGAAATGCAACCAAAAAAAAAAGAAAAAAAATATATACCCAGAGGCTGCTGTGACTCTTTCTCTGGTCTCATGTGTTTTCTTGTGGGGTTGGGGTAGGATGCTTAACGCTTGGTGTTACCTACAGCCTGTCCCCTCCCCACTTCCATTTCCCAGCCTGGAAGGATAGGGGCTGGTTTGGGCTGCTGCTTTGCACCATCAGATGGCATCTTTCCCCACCCTCTCAGAGACGGGCAAGTCCTTGCTGGCATGTGTTGGAGGGGGTGTTGGTGCTGAGCTCTGCTGGAGGCCTCTGAGAGGGCACCCTGAGCTTTTTTTGGGTGTTTTTGTTCCCCCTCCCAGCTTCTGAGGAGGCTGAGGGCCTCTCCTTCATGCCAGCAGTGCAGCAAGGAGATGTCCATAGAAGGCAAATGTCCTTCATGGCTGGAGCATCGCCCTGGCCTGCCCATTCCTGCTCTGGTGCAGGAAACCCTGGCCTGGGCTGCCCAAATCCTTCTGTGGCCTTATCCGAACCCACCCAAGCAGCTGTGGGAATGGCAGTTGTGGGGCAGGGGGTGGTTGTCCCTGTGGGGTGTTCTTGGGGTCTCCCCACTGTTCCCAAGGAGTCCCTGTGGCTCAGCTCTCCGAGTCCCTGCTGTGGGCCCTCCAAAGCCCTCCCACGCAGCTTCCTGCCCCAGGGATCTGTGTTTTCCTCTCTCCCCAGGGCTTCAAGGGCAGTGCTGAGCAAAAGCAAGGAGCAAGGAAAAAAATCAGAAAAAGCAAAAGGCAGATCTAAAAATAGCCCTGCTGGCCACCGTGCCTGGGAATGCGCTCGGCTGAGCGCTGCCGTTCGGGGAAGTGACTCGCTGTGGGGCCATGGGCTGCCCAGGCCAGAGCAGCACTGCCAGCCTCTTCCCCAGGGGATTCCTGCCATCCCAGCTCCTGCCCCAATCCCAGCTCCAGCAGGCCAGCTCTTCCCTGCTGGGTCTGTCCACATCTCGCAGCTCTGCTCACCTGAGCAGAAACACTCCAGAGAGCAGCGGGGCCTGGTGATGGGAGCGTGTGAGGCTTTAAATTATAGAGTAGATTTTTTTTCTGGGTTTGTTTTTTTTTTTAAAAAAAAAAGAAGCCTTTAGCACATGCATTAACATGGCCAGGCCATGAATAATTTACACCTGGCTCTATTAAGCTTTTACACTGGGACCTGCTCAACGCAGCTCGCCTTGGAGCTAAAGTAGGTCACGTCTGCTCTAAGGGTCCCCGGGTGTCCCCTCCCGGGCCAGAGCAGGGCTGGCGCAGGCGTGTCCTCACTTGCTGCCTCGGCCCAGCCAGGGGTACAATGCCCCTGCCCCTCCCTGGCTGCTCCCACTGAGGTCCTGCTCAAAGGAATGCTCTGGGCAGTGATTTGGGGACAGGGAATGTCCTCAGAATTCAGGGAGTAGAATCACAGAATATTTTGACTGGGAAGAGGACCTTTGAAGATCATCCAGTTCTAACCCCCTGCCATGGTCAGGGACACCTTCCACTAGACTGGGTTGCTCCAAGCCCCATCCAGCCTGGCCTTGAGCAATTCCAGGGATGGGGCAGCTACAGCTTCTCTGGGCAACCTGTGCCAGAGCTTCATCACCCTCACAGGCAGGAATCTCTTTCCAATATCCCATCTAACCCTGCCCTCTGGCAGTGGGAAGCCATTCCTCCTTGTCCTGTCACTCCAGGCCCTTGTAAATAGTCTCTCTCCATGTTTCTTGTTGGCTCCCTTCAGGTACTGGAGAACTGCAATTAGGTCACCCTGAAGCTTCTCTTCTTCAGGCTGAACAATCCCAATTCTCTCAGCCTTTCCTCACAGAAGAGGTGCTCCTCTGATCATCTTGGTGGCCTCCTCTGGACTGTCTCCAGCAGATCAATGTCCTTCCTATACAGAGAATGTCCCCAAGACAGGAAGAAGCTCTGGAGTGCAGGGAAGCTCTGAATGGGGCGCAGGCTGGTACATCACTGAGAAAAAGGGATCAGGTCATGGCACTTTTGGTCCTTGTGCTGCCCAGACCTGTTGGCCAGTGGCTGTAGGACAAACTGACCAGGGAATAAGGAAGCTCACATTGGGCTTGGAAGAAATATAGGGAAAAACGCTGCTTTGGGCATACTTTCATTTTACAGAAACTTCCTCCTCTTTTCCTTGTTTTGAAGGTGGGACAAAAGATAAGTCAATCTGGGCTCTTTCAGGCTGTTTTCTCCTGAACATGCTGTGCTCTGCCACAGCATGGTTGGGGCACCGCAGCAAGAAGCATTTTAGGAATAGAAAATCCAGCTGCTGTGACGCAAAAGGGCCTCTCAGCACAGCTGTGCTGGATAAGCTGCTCCTGTTGAAGCTGATCAGACACACTCACAGCCAGCCAGGGCATGTGCAGGGGGGACAAATCCAAAACTCAGTCCCTGCTGCAACTAGAGAGGTAGGAAGGGATTCACATCAACACCAGCGTTCATCCAGGAACATGCTGCTCACAGGGGCTCCTGTCCCCAAAGTCAGAGCACCCCACAGTGCTGTGCTCCCCTTGTGGTCCTACACACCTTTGCTGATGGTTAAGGGTCCCCAGATGCAAGTGAGTAGTGCAGGTGCACGATCTGTGCCTTTAGCCCATTTCTATGGGAAATGCAATGAAGAACTATTTCTTGTGAAGTGTCAAACCCCAGCAACTTCCACCTGCTGGTCTGCACCGGCAGCACAGGGAGAGGAGCCGCTGTCAACATTTCCTTTCCACCCATTCTCTCTCGGGCTGAAGCCTTGTCGTGGCTGAAGACCATTTTGAATACCCCTGATGACCCCCCAGTTGTTGGTCCGTCGGGCAGATAGAGACAGGCACAACTGTGAGATGTCTCAGAGAGCCCCGGATTCATCCTGCAGCAAGATTTAGCAGCTACTGCTCCCAGCTGATTTCCAAGAATCATAGAATCACAGAATTATTTAGCTTGGAAAAGCCCACTAAGAACATCAAGTATAACTGTTAACCCAGCACTGCCAGGTCCACCAATAACCCATGTCCCCGAGCACCACATTTGCACGTTTTTTGAACAGTTCCGGGGATGGTGACTCCACCACTGCCCTGGGCAGCCTGTTCCAGTGCCTGATCACCCTTTCAGGGAACAGATTTTCCCCAATCTGATATTGGGCACAGCTTGAGGCTGTTTCCTCTTGTCCTGTCCCTTGTTCCGTGGGAGCAGAGCCTGACCTCCACCTGGTTCCCCCCTCCTGTCAGAGAGTTGCAGAGGGTGAGAAGTTCCCTCCTGAGCCTCCCTTTCTCCAGGCTGAGCACCCCCAGCTACCTCAGCTGCTCCTGGTGCTCGAGCCCCTTCCCCAGCTCAGTTCCTTTCCCTTGATATGCTCCAAACCCTCAAGGTCTTTCTTGCTGTGAGAGCCCCAAAGCTGAACACAGGGTTTGAGTTGTGGCAAGAAGCTGCAGCTCATGCAACATTTCTGGGATTCCCCTGGCAAACACATGTGGTGCAGCCCTGTGAGGATGATGAGCAGGTCAGGGAGCACCACATACCCCAGCCCTATGGGGCCCAGCCCAGCTGTGGCAAGTGGCCAGATAAAATGACTGTCAGAGCTGTGTGATGCTGGATGAACTTGGTAGCACCTCTGGAAGAGGCAGGCAGGGCTGTTGGGTGTACAAACAGAATCACTCAAGCCACAAACGTCACCAGGAAGGCAGGAAGAGACAGGGAATGATGGAGACCAAGCACAGAGGAGACAATGTGCTCCTCACCTCCTGTTTCCTTATTGCACAGTGCCCCCTCTCAGGAGGTTTGCTTGGATATTACCACACTGTCTTTCAGCTCCAAAAATACCCGTTATCCCCCTGCCATTGTTAAATTATTCCCCAACCTAGCAAGAAGACTGCAGAGATTTGGAAAATGACATCCCAATCCCCCATGAAAAGATGCAGATGATAAACAACGGGTGGCACAGGGATCATATAAGTTTGTAGGGACAAAATGGATGCTGGGGAGAGGTGAGGTACCAGTCCCACCCCCAAAGTGATGGATGACATCCCAGAGGTGCCTTGAGAGTCAAGGTGCTGCTGCAGTGGGAATCCTAAGGGTTATTAGATACAGGAGTTACCTCCATCCCAATTAAAAAATACGTGGGATCGGGTCAGATCCTCAAAGAACAAAAGCTGCTCTGAACCAGTAAGGCTTCACACTGCGTTGTTATTTGGTATAGTGAGATGGGAAAGGTGCTTCTGGTCTGCGCTGAGTCACGACATGCACAGTACAGCGGGAAAGCCAGGAGATGGCATCCGAGACCTGAGAAATCAGGACACTTCCTTCGGCAGGAGCTCAACAGCAGGTTGCAGCTTGGGACAGTGGAGAAAACACTCATGGGTTTTGTCACGGACTTTCTGTTCCTCCTTGGGATGGGGGAGTGGAGGTACTCTAGGTAAAGAATCTCTGTATTAAGTTAATATAGGAAAATATTTTTTTTTTCTGGTCAGATGCAGTGTTGTTACCAAAAATACACCGAATTTCAGCTGGGTGGGGGGGAGGTCTGTAGCCCAGCTAGTCTGTGGTGGGACTGTCACCACTCAGGCCAGTTGTGGCTTGTTCCAGCTGAGCCTGGGAACCCCCTGAGGCCCGAGCTGTCCCTCTTGTGGGTGCCTCTCCCATGCATAGCTCCTGGTATTACTCATTTAACTCAAAAAGAAGATACGTGATGCCTTCTGTGGTGACAGAGTGATGACACACTCAGCTCTACTCTGTGCAGGGCACTGGGAGCCTCCCCAGCGGGGCAGTGGGCTGCCTGCTCAGCTCCCTTGGAAAGTAAGTCTGGAGATGGGTAGATTGTCACATTCTGTCACCCTGTCGGGACAGACAGCACATGACACTGGAACATCAGCCTGGGACATGTTGGGATGCACAGAGGGACCTGCTGAACTTGCAGGTCTTAGGCCAGCGCAGGAAGGACCCACAGGAAAGAAGCAGCTGCAGCAACCCCAGGGACACGAAAAGCAGGGAAACACCAGCTCCTGATAAAAACCTGGAAGGGTCTCCAAATACACCCAAAATATCCTGCTCCTTTGGTCTGGGGCACTCAAACTAGGAGAAATAGCAGCTCTTCCTCTAAGATGCAGAAGGATTGGAACCTCTAGGATGTTTGTCCTGCTATGGGGACTCACAGATCTTCCCTTCCCTCCATTTCCCACGTTCCCTAGGCATGGCAGACGGAACATTCCTCATCTCCAGGGCTTCATCCACTGGGCTTCATTGTGACTGACACTCTCATCCTCCTCTAGGTGACAGGAGTGAGTGGGACCTCCTGAACCTTTCCTGGGTTCCAAATCTCCATGCTGTTCACCTGGGACAGGTATGCCAACAGGCAAAATGAGACTGCCAGCTTTTGTCAGCTTGTCAAAGCCAATGGCTGGTGCAGCAACTACTGGCTTCCAGGGCAGGCTGGTCCCACAAACAATGTGCTTCCATCTGCCCTTTGTCCTCTCTCTATCCTTGGCATCATGCTGAGGGCTGGGTTGGTTGCTCAGGGGTCTGTGGGTGAGAGCATGGTCCCCCTTGTGCTGTCTTGGTGAGGTGGGTACCTGCTGCCCTCCACAGGTGCTTTTACCCTCTCTGGTGGCAAAGACAGCAAGGCCTGTCCACCCCCAATTGGACTCACACAGAATGTGCTTGAGTTTCCCCAGAGATCTGCTGGCCCCATCTGAGAGGCTCCCTGGGACCTGCCACCATTAGGGACAGGGGCTGGGGGGGCTCATGAGCAAGGTTTTGGCAGAAGAGCGTGAATCTTGGAAATGTCTGGGAAAGGCTGTCAGCTCCACTCTGTCTACAGTGTCGGTGGTTTCAGCCTGAGCTGGATCATTACCTGCTTCCCTCAGCAAGAAGCATCATGGCTGCCCAGCTCCAGGAAGACCAAATATCTGCCACCTCCTCCCTGTCAGGAGTTGTTTCATCTCTGCCAATGCCCCCAGGAGGTCTTTGTGCTGGTGGGTGACCACATATGGCATTTCACAAAGTACCTGCTGGTGCAGGTGGATGCCAACCAATCCATTCCAGCACCTTGCCTTGGGAACAGGTTCTGCTAATGCCGACAGTCTGAGCCACGGATGCCATCATTGGCCAAAGTCAACAGACTTTGGCACAGCTTCCGCATGCTTGGATCCACAGAGCCCTGGTGGGGTGGGAAACAGCCTGACAATGCATCCCTGTGTCTCAAAAATCAATGTGCCTTCTCCTGCCCTCCTGCCAGACACCTGCAGCTTCTGCTTCCCAATCCCAGACCTGGCTGTAATGAGAGCATATGGGGAAGAGGCTGGAGCACAAGTCTGATGAGGAGCAGCTGAGGGAGCTGGTGGGGCTCAGCCTGGAGAAAAGGAGGCTCAGCAGGGACCTTCTCACTCTCTGCAACTCCCTGACAGGAGCATGGAGCTGGGTGAGGGTCAGGCTCTGCTCCCAGGAAACGAGGGACAGGAGAAGAGGAAATGGCCTCAAGTTGTGCCAGGGGAGGTTTAGTTGGATATTTTTAAATATCTTCATGGAAAGGTTGGTCTGACACAGGAACAGGCTGCCCAGGGAAGTAGTGGAGTCACCATCCCTGGTAGTGTTCAAAAAATGTGCAGTTGTGGCACTTGGGAACATGGGTTAGTGGTGACCATGGCAGTGCTGTGGGAACGGTTGGACTTGATGACCTCAGAGGTCTTTCCCAGCCTAAATAATTCCAGAATTCTACAATCCTGTTTCTGAACCAGCCCTTGCCTTTGTTCCCTGAACACATCAAAATGTTGTTGACAACCAAACAGGGTAAAATTTGATTAAAGTAAAATAAACCCCTATTTTTGGGTTACTCCTTGGGTGTAGCACTTAGATGTGGGCTGAGAATCAGTAAGGAAATACTGTTCTTCCATGGAAGTTGCCCCCTGCCTCTTTGGTGGCAGTTTGGGGAAATTGAAGTATTTCTCTTGTGGATCAGCCTGGCTGTGCGAGGATCTTCCTGAAATGCAATGACTGGGTTTCAACAGATGCATCTTAAAATCACCCTTTCTTGGCTTGAACTGAGCACCCATTTCATTATTATTTACCAAAAAAAGGCTTCCCTGGGAATCCCAAGGACCATTATTGCCTGTTGTCTTGGTTTCTTTTCTCAAAAAAAAAAAAAAGTCAGTTCTGAAAAATTTGCCTGTGCCACAAATCCAAAGGGCATTTCTTGGGAAGATGTGCTGAGTTCTCACGATGGATTTGGCTTTATTGAACAGAGATAGAAATCTTATGTCCAATATATGTAAAAAAAAATATAGTGGTGGAAATTTAAAACACTGTTAGCATTTAACTAAATCAGCTAAAATTTAATTAATTAGCTAAAATTAATTTCTTAGCATTTAACAGTTTAAAATTACTATTTTTCATTTCTGGCAGAGAGGACCTGTGGCTGGGGAGCAGCCTTGTTGAGAAGGGGGAGGAATTTTTTCCAAGGAAAAAAAAATTCACATTAAGAGCAGTGAAGTGGTTGGGCAGAGGATGGAGATGTGTTGAGGGGGATCTTCGACCCTGAAGACCTCCAAACTTCCCTCCACCCTCAAACTTTCCCCAAATCCTTGCAATTTATGGGATGTTTCATGGGAGAGTTATAGCTCTGGCTAAGCAAGTTTCTCTGACCACACTCCGTAGTTATTTATCACTTAATACATGTGGATGAAGAGACTCTTTTTTTTTGCTTAAAAAATTAAGTTTCTAGCTCAGAATAAAATATATCTATTGTTTCAGGGATTAAATATATGATATTGAATGCAGCCAGTGTTTTCCAAAGGGTTTAAACATTTCTGAAGTGTTTGGGCACTTCTTGGTCTTGGTGTTTGCTTCTCATCACACCTGCCCTTAGGAAAAAAAACCCCATTATATAAAAGAAAACTGTAAGGTAATAACTTCTTTATAATCTGTTTGTATTCTTAAAAAAGATCATTACAAACAGGCACACAAATCCCAAGCCAGTAAGTAAACCTTGGGTTTCTAAAGGAAATATCTTGTGGTTAAGAGAAAGTTGATCTCCCAGCAGGGTGTATGTGGATCAGATCAGAGCAAAGCTGCTGTGCATGAAAGGTTCCTGACTTAGAAAGTGGAAGGAAACACTGGTGACACTCACAGAAGGTGGTTTTGGGTGAACACTGGAAAACCAAAAGGTTTTCTCATGTTTTGCTCAGTGGGAATAGTCAGAACTATGGTCTTGTCCTTTCTGGGCAAAGTTACAGGCATGAATGTCAGATCCTGCAGCTCCAAGGACAGAGAGGGACTGACCAAAGCCAAAGCCAAGATGAGAAAGGGAAGAGTTGGGCTGAGCTGCTCAGGGTAAAACTATCACTGAGCCATCACATCAAAGTTTTTTTGCAATGCACTGCGGAAAATAGCATTTTTATAACTATTTCCATTTAAATTCATGTCTCCTCCTCACAGTATAGACTTTCATGGGATGGGGCAGGGTGCAAGGCAGCATTTTGGGACAGTCCCAGAAGAAAACCCAAGTGGTAGAGTGCTGCCAGAACTAGTGAGGACCAGCATCTCCAGAGCCTGTGATGAAGGACAGCTGCTAAGAGAGAAGACATCTCCTTCCTGAGGTAATGGAGCCTTTCCTTGGGCAAGCTGGTCCTCAAAACCATCCCAGAAAGAACAGAGGACCTGACTGGGGGAAACCAGCTCCGTGTCAGCCCAGCAAGCCATGTGTGGCCTGAGTCGTACCCAGCAAGAGATCTCACTCCTCAGAAATGCCACTGGTGTCAAGAAAGCATTTGACAGCCTTTGTTTCATACTTACAGGGGTGTACCTTGGGGTGCCCTGACTTGCCCACAGAGATCCCACTGCTGCTTAAAGAAAAGCCTTAGAATAAACATGGGCAAAATGAACCTGCCCTGTGGATATTCTGGGGCTAGAAATACAGGCACACTCATGTCCAGCACCTGAGAGTGCTCTTATTAACACCTTCTTCTACCTCCTCTTCCCATGGATTCTGGACTGATTTACACATCCCTTCTCTCTGTCACTTGCATCCCACTCTTTCATTCCGTTTCTAGGATGTCCTGCTACTGTGGATATTTCTGGTCACTATGAAAAGATGCATTAATTCTTTGTGGGGAAAGCTGGTCAGCTGGTTTAGATAATTTTGAAAATGTTCTTCTAGGGAAGAGCAAATACAGACTTTGTACCAGCACGTCCAGGTGACTCACTCTGCTACAGGGTATTCCAGGAGAGTACACTGAAAAAATAGGTGGACACCTGTC
>JAWWLV010000018.1:17882769-17906520 GCA_035041135.1 Platyrinchus mystaceus | reverse complement strand
GGATGGTGCTCGCTGTATTGACCCACTGATCACGGAAGGAGTCTCCACAGTGACCTCTGAACTTGTTATCTGTTATTGATACCTAAAGCTGGGTGAGACCATTTTCCTGCAATTCCCACACCTTTCTTGATTCTTGGACATGTTTCCCATGGGAGAGTCACTGTGACCCCTGCACTATGTGAAAATGCATTGACTTTGTTTTTGTTGACTCTCCTCCTGCCCTTGGGTGGTTGCCACAGGCTCCTGTTTGCTTCCTGTTGGGGATTTATTGGTTTTTTACTTGTACCATGGCCTCTCTTTTCTTGTCTCCTTTCATAGAAAACATTTGCTGCATTTCCTTTACCAGTCACCATTTCTGAACTTCTCAGTGAACACCAGACAATAGCAGAACTTATGTCTTTGGTGTTCCTTGGTTTGGTAACTCCTATTTTCTACAAATCAGACTGGAGGATTCACTTCCCACCAAGGTGTCTGGGTTTTTTAGGCACGGTTGTTACTGGGGGAAAAAAAAAAAAAAAGAAAAAAAAAGAAAAAAAAAAAAGTGTTATTTTTTGTACACACACCCATCTTCAGCTGGAAGTTGGCTTTATCTCTCACCATGGACTATTTTGTTCACTATGTTCCTCAGTGGGACAAAACAATCCCCCCACATATTAAAATTGCAGATACAGGTCTGAACCCAGAACACAACAATGATGCAAAAACCTTATAACCAGCAGCCACAAAGGCTCCCAGAGCCTTCTCCTGCTCTCACCCAGCTGCCTGGGCAGTTGGGTTATTATTTCAGAATCTAATTGGCCCCACTTGGAGCTCTTCCATAGGATTACTGAACTTCATCCTAATCCAGGTCTTTACAGAAAGAGGTGGTTCAGAATTTTCCCAGTTACAGGTGATTTTTTTGGTCAGCCTTCAGGGATGACGGATCAAACTGAAACTTGAGGCTGCTCTGGGGCAGAGAAGTTTAGTATGTGGCTCTTGTCTGGGTAGGGAAGGGAAATGTACTACAAAATAGTTTGGAGAATGGATTTCCAAGCTGGCAGTTGGTCACTCAGAACAGATCCCATAATCCTCCCCTGAGCCTGGAAAATGAGCTGAGCTTAAAAGGAAGGTCCTCATTGCATAGCAGGGTCTTAGTGAGCAGACAGGACCAAACCCCTCATCTGCTTCTGGACTGATGTGAGCTAACCTGGGCTGGCTTTCCACAAGGTATTCCCGGGGCTATGGACAAGCAGCTAAATGGTTTTTTTTTTCCCTTTTGTCGGTAGGAAACTCGTCCAATCCCAGAACCGGGCCCCAATGGTAAGTCTACAGATGATGCTTCTGTCTGCTTTCTTTACTGATCTCTTGATTTTCTCATTCTCTTTTGTTGCTCCTCGATATTATAAATTTATATATATATATGAAATATTTCAGAGAAAGTATAAAATAATCTGATAAAGACTGTGTGGCTGAAACAGATAATGCTGCTTTTCCAGCTGAAAAGAGGAGCTGGAGCAGTCACAGATACACCCCTTTATCTGGCTTTCTCTGCTTCCTGTTCCATCAGTTCCTGTATGTCACATTAAATGGCTCTTGGGACATGTCAGATGATCTTATTGCAGGACTAAACATTAATAGGGTGGGCATATGAGCTGATACAAATTTGATTTACTAACTCTCCAGGTGTGAAATCACACCTTAGGGAGAAGGAAAAATTAAATAGACTTGCTCTTTTATTCCTGCTCCAGCAATAGTCACACCCCTCTTAAATTGTATTATTTTGTGGACCATATTTTTTGCTGACATTAGCTTTTGTCTTACAATATTTTAATCCTTCCTGATTTGTGAATACCTGCATAGTTTAGTATTTCATGGCTCATGAATGTGTGAATGTGCCGTTCTGGTGTATTTATTTAATGCCAGTAAATTTGAATGTGTCAATACTGGCTTGGCCTTTGCTGTGGGGCCCAGCACCAGCCCATGTGCTGCTCTCCCAGTGCCTGAGAAGGTGAGTTTTCTGCAAGGAGCTTTTCCTACTGTTCTGGCAGAGGTCCTCCTGCGCATGCATTCCGTTGGGATCTGTGGGTCTGATGTCCACTACTGGCAGCACGGCCGGATCGGGGATTTTGTCGTCAAGGACCCCATGGTGTTGGGGCACGAAGCTTCCGGGACAGTCATCAAAGTGGGCTCAGGGGTGACTCATCTGAAACCAGGTATCTGCAACCAAAACTGTTCATTTGGTTTTCCTGCTAATCAGTTCCCGAAAATGTGTCCATAGCAGGCTGGGTTTCTTTAGGTCATATAAATTTATCTGGGGGTTTGAGGTCACAGTGTGACGTTCTCCTTCACAAAGTGTCACTGTGTTGCTATTAGTCACCCAGCTTGGCCACTGTGGTGTATGATATCCCTTAGGTAGCTTTGTCCTGGGATATCTTGAGCTGGCCTGGCTGTATTTTAATGCAGAGCAGAGCATATACTAGTACAAGGTGCCTTTTAAGGAAGCTTGGTAAAGCTTCAGAAACCACGTACCTTGCTCTTGCCAGCAGCCTGCTGTTAATGTTTCTTCTCTGTGTGTGTTCTTGAAGTAGCAAAAGGCCTCCTGCAGTGCAGAGAGGTCACTGGAGCAACTGCTCCAGGCCCTGTGGTGTGACCTCCACTGCTTGCTGTGCTCCTGAATGTCCTAGAAAATGGGCTGAGCAGGGAATTTTGCAAAGTTTGCTGATGAGAGCAACTTAGGCGGGGTGGAGAGAATGCAAGAGAGCCAGCAAGAGTTACAGGGAGACCTGTGAGGTGCCATTAAGATCCAGGTGAGATTCCATGCAGGTAAACATAAAGTGATGTCCACAACAGAAGAAACAAAACCAGCTTTGTAACAAAAATGCTCACTGCTGAGGGGTGAGACCTTTAGCTCTGACACTGAGCGTGGGAGTGTTGCCTCAGCAATGGTGAAAAATGCAAATCACTGTTAGGAAAGGTACAGAGACTCAGTCAGAGGACATCAGTGCCCATCTGGATTCTGTGTGCAGTTCCAGTTTCCTTCTTTCCAAAGGGATGTAAAAGAGGTGAGGACAGAGGAGGACAAGGAGATGATGAGACGTGGAGCAGCATTTCTGTGACACATGTCTAAGTGGGAGCTTGAAAGACAACTCAAGGATGTGTGGCACAGGTCTGAGGACTCATGGAGGGCAAGGAGAGGCCATGTAAAGCTTCCCTGTTCTCTGGTTCCTCCAATACAAGAGCAAGAGACAGTCAGAACCACGTACAGCATTCACTGAGATGTAGCAGACCAGGTAGTTTACACAGTGGAAAGACAAGGAGAAATTGTTCAGTGTTACTAAATACAGACAAACCCCATAAAGCTTGGGAGGCTGGGAGAGCATTCAGAATGTGTGTGTCCTGCTCCTCTCACCCCCAGACATCCCCCGAGGTCATCTCAGAGGCGATGCTGTGGCCTAGATGGCTCTTTGCTTCTGTCCATCCTCCTGCTTGTTACCATGTCTGGCTGGAAGCTTTTGGTGGAGTGTCACTCAGAGATTTGGCTCCAGTTGACTTCCTTTTCCAAATAAATGGGCTGGTTTGTGTCCCTTGTGTACTAGCAAGTTGTACTGTGGTCACACTGTTTTCTCTAGTATGGAGAAAACACAATTGCCTCATGATTGCAATTAAATAATCATGGATTCATAAACTGGCCTGGGTTAGAAGGGACCTTAAAGCTCATCTCATTCCACCCCCTTGCCATGGGCAGGGACACCTTTCACTACACCAGGTTGCCCTGGTCCCTCATGCCTCTCTTGTTCCAGGGTTCCTGTGTTTTTTGGTGCTACTCACACCTGTGTACCACCCTCTCCCTGACTGACACAGCCTTTCCCTGGCAGGTGACCGTGTGGCCATCGAGCCGGGCGTCCCGAGGGAAATGGATGAGTTCTGCAAAACTGGCCGCTACAACCTGTCCCCAACCATCTTCTTCTGTGCGACCCCCCCTGACGATGGGAATTTGTGCCGCTACTACAAGCACAGTGCCAGCTACTGCTACAAGTTAGTCCATGCTTGCTCCGCAGGGAAAGACACACTCCCTGGGGGAAGCAATCACCTCTTGGCCCTTCTGAGTACTCTTTACGTGATCCCAACAGGTTTTGTTGCCTTCTGATCCATAAATAACATGTCTAAGCTTGGATGGCAGCCACTTTGCAAAGAGTTTGTCAGGCAGGCGTAGTTTATCCCCTCTGGTGCCAGACATAAACATTTTTTGCATGTCTTCTGGGATGTCACTGCTGCTTTACCCTTTAATTATTTTCCTTTTCCCATTTGCTCCCTGCTCTTGGTTTGTTTTCTGATGTCTTTTTATATCCTTGCCCTCTTAGGCTGGTGCCTGAAGGTCTTTGTCTGGTTCTTTGAGCTGAGCTTTGCTGCTGCTTTTCAGGAAACACCATGGTGACTGCTGACACCTTGCTCTGTCATTTGAAACAAAGTCATCCCACTTGGAGCAGAGCAGGAACAAAAAGCAGTGGCCCTGCTGAGCTGTTTTTCTTGTGTGACTCTGAGTGTCCCCACCAAGCTGCCAGCATTACACATCTGTTTTCATATCCAGTTCAGCAAACCTGAGTATGTTATTAGTTGTGGCAGGACTGACACATTTGCTTAGAAGCAAATCTGTGCTTAAACACTCCAGAAAATCATAGAATCCCAGAATGATTTGGATTGGAAGGGACCTTAAAGCTCATCCTTTTCCATACCCCTGCCATGGGCAGGGACACCTTCCACTTATTCAGGTTGCTCAGAGCCCCATCCAGCCTGGCCTTGAACACTTCCAGGGATGATGGGGCAGCTACAGCTTCCCTGGACAACCTGTGCCAGGACCTTATGCACTCTGGAAACCTGAGAAAGCCTCTGCAATGTTATACCCACATAAGTGCCTTTAACAAGGAGTTAAAAAAAGCCTGGTTAAAAATAGTGGCCCCCTGAGACCGCTCTACCTGTGCAGCATGTTCTTTCTCTGTCTGTACAGGGCTGGTTCTTCCATGAACAGGAAAGTCCTTGGGATTGATCCTTGGTGTCTGCACAGGGACCATTCAGGATTGCAGCAATCGGAAGGAGGCACTTGACTGCTCTTCTCCTGAGAGTCCTAAGGCAGGAAGCTTTCAAAGCAGATCCCAAGCAGCTGCTGTCAGGATGGGATGCTGCTCCGGATGGGCCTAACATCTCACTGTCCAGACCCACTGTCACTAATTTCCTGTGTATTAAAATAACATTTTCTGACAACATCACAAGTTTTTGCATGGGAGGACATGGCTGGTTTGTAGCTGGCTTCTTCCAGAGTTTTGCTTTTTTTTTCTCCAATTTGAGTAAATATAATTTTGGCTATCTTACTTTGGTTTTGAGCTTTGAAATGGAAAGCCTGGACTTGGTGCTCCTGGTTTCAGATCTGCAGTGCTGTGGCTGGCTGATGCAGAGCAGATTCCCTGGCATGAAGCTGCTCTGCCAGCAGAGATTTGCTAGGAACAGCTGATGGCTGAGCTCAGTGGGCTCTTGCACATTTGGGCAGTTATTGTCTGTCCTGCTGACGAGCAGACTCTCTGTTGGATGCTTCAGGTAACTTGATGGAGATGGGATCATACTGTGAACCTGCCCTCCCCATTGACAGGGCAGTGCCCAGATCCAGCAGGAGCAAACATGATGCCAAACTCTGTGACAGATGAACTCTTGGAGTCGGACCTTTAAAACCTCCTGGAGATAAGGGACATGTAAATATCTTACAGCTGTCTTCCCATAACCATCATTTCTGTTTCTTTGGCTTCATGTTGTCCTGTCTGAGATCTGACCTTGAGCTTCCCAGGGCTGTCAGAAAAACCCTCCTGGCAGGCACAGCTCCCAGCACCCTCTGTGAGGGAGCCCATGCTGGTGGCTCCCTGGTGGGCAGCATTGTGGGGCTGAGATTTATTCTGTCAGCAGTTCAGAAGGGTTTCACCCCCCTCTGCTTTTTTCCATCACTCACATTGGCTGCGTGAGGGGGGCTGTTTCTGTCTAAAGACTACTGGGAGAGTGTGTGCTGGAACCAGTCCACTGTTTAAAACACTTAATGTATCAGGGGAGGAGATCCCAGGTGTTATGGGAGACCTGGACCTGCCTGCCTTTCCTGGCGGCATCACCTTTGGCAGCTAGATGTTTTCTAAAAGTATAGAGCTGAGTGATCCAACCCAGGTGAAAGGTCTGGGATCTCACTGGTGGGTCCTAGCCATAGGGCAACCCTTGGTTTTGGTCCATATGCAACTGGGGGGTTTATTCCAAAGGGAATGAGTGGCAAAGGAGTCTTTGGGTTCACTCATCAAGTACTGGAGAGTTGATGTGGGGAAGTTTGTGGGTCTCTGTGTTTGGTGCTTGAGCAAACTTCACTGGTTTAGGTGCACTTGATGCTGCTTCAGAGGAGAAAAACAGGCAATAGAACCTCTTGAAATACATTCCAGCCTGGCATTTCTCTCACCAAGGGTGAGAGTGGGTTTTACCACTGTGATTTACACCCATGTTAGGTCTTCAAGTGTCATGGCTTTCCTTATATCACCCTCATAAACCTCTTTGGTGACTGTTGCTTGTGTCCTGTTCTTGCAGGCTTCCAGATAACGTCACCTTTGAAGAAGGAGCCCTTATCGAGCCCCTGTCAGTGGGAATCCATGCCTGTAAAAGAGCAGGAGTCACTCTGGGAAGCAAAGTCTTCGTGTCTGGCTCTGGTATGGTGAACACAATAAGTCCTTTGGTTCCCTGTCTGCTGAGGGGGGATGGGCAGGACTCAGGCTGAGCTCCTGGGCTCTGCTGTCAGTGGGGGTCATGGCACAGTTCTGGGGGTGCCAAGGGGGACCTTGAGGCTGCCAGAGCCTCCTTTAGCCCAGGAACATTCAGGGCTCTGGTTCAGTGTTCAGAGCCTGTGGCTGGTGCTGCCTGGCAGTGGTACATGTTCTCTTTCATCCCCTCTTGCCCAGGACCAATCGGCCTCGTTAATGTGATTGTTGCTAAGATGATGGGTGCAGCTGCCGTGGTAGTCACAGGTAAGTCCTTGTATTCCTTGTGTGCCTATTTCCCACGATACAACACTTTCACAGAATCACAGAATCATTAAAGTTGGAAAAGACCTCTTAGATCATCGAGCCCAACCATTAACCTAGCACTGCCAAGCCCAACTGTGTCCATAATGCCACATCCACTTGTTTTTTGAACACTTCCAGGGACAGTGGTCCTACCACTTCCCTGGGCAGCCCGTTCCAATGCCTGACCACCCTTCCAGGGAAGACATTTTTCCCTAATATACAACTTAAACCTCCCCTGGCACAACTTGAGGCCCTTTTCTCTTGTCCTGTCCCTTTTTCCCTGGGAGCAGAGCCTTAGCCTCACCTGGCTCCACCCTTCTGTCAGGGAGTTTTAGAGAGTGAGAAAGTACCTCCTGAGCCTCCTTTTCTCCAGGCTGAGCCCCCCCCAGCTCCCTCAGCCGCTCCTGGTGCTTCAGACCCTTCCCTGGTTCTGTTCCCTGGCTCACGTTGACTAGTTCCAAATTATTCCTTCAAGTTTACTGCTGGGGAAGGCAGCCCAGGCAAATCTGTTTGTGCCTGGAGTAGTTGCATGTGCCTGTCTCGAGGGAATCTTGCTAAACATCTTGTTCCCTGGGACAAGACTTTTATCTCTGCCCTAATTGGGATCTCTGAGAAGCTGCAGTTTGCAACTCCTCTGTTGGATTAGAGGGCCAGGGTCATAATTCCTGATTCCCAGCACGGACAAGTTGTGTGGGTGGAGTAGCCTCAAGGAGAACAGTCCAGAATAAAGAGGTTAGTCAATGGTCTGTATATCAGGCCTAGAGACCTTCTTCAGACTTTGAGCTGGTATTTTGGAAGAGTCAGTGCATCTGTATGTCAGCTCTGAGTTTCAGAAGCTCTGCTTGCTCTTGCTACCTCTGATCACTGGCTGTGTTCTTTTTATTTCTCCATTTTGAGCTCTTTTAACATCAACTTTGTGTTTTAGCTCTGGCTTATAAATCAAGCCTTGAGAATCAGGTTTTATCTTCCCTGTAGTGCCTTTATCTTAGACCTTCATAATATCCAGTGTTCTAGTGTTCACCTGGCACACAGACCAGGCAACACAGTGTATTTTATACCCTTTTTGGAGCTATTCTTGAAGGTTTGATCTTAGCAGGTTATTTTTTTCCTCTGGTGGTGCTGTGTGATGGCCTGGACAGTGTTTGCACAGTTTTTGATGTGTGCAGCCACGCTGCTTCTCACTTGTCTTTCTCTGCCCTTCTTTCTGCTTCTGTTGGGGGGTTCATTTTCCACTTGTTATCCACATTGACTGAAATGGCCTTTTCAGAGTCCGTGCATTTCAGAAATGGGCCTTCCTTGCACAACTGAGGTTTCTGGGCCAGCTGCTGCTTACAGCCGTGTCATTGTCTAACTGCATCTGGAAAACCTCTGAGAAAGGAGATCCCATCTTTCAAGGTACCTACTCCAAGTTTGCACCACCTCTTAATGAAGAAGGTTTTCCTGGGTTCTACTCACAAACTGTCATTTGTGGGGATTTCCCCTTGTCTGCAAGAGCTGAAATGAGTTTTCCTCACCTTTGCAGCTGCCCTTCAGGTTGCTGCAGAGCTGTTTCATCTCCCCTTTTTATCCCATGCTGAGACAGCCCAGCTGCCTCCACCTCTCCTCCAGGGTTCAATCTCTCTCTCTGTAGCTTGTCCAAAAGAAGCCAGAGCTGGAGAAATCTCAGGATGTTCAAAATCTCCACCTGGGGTTTGAGCAGGGCCTGGAAGTAGTGTCTCCAGCTCTCACTGAAACTCTCTGATCCTTCTGAGTGGTGATGGCCAGAAGGAGCACTTACAGGTGCCACTGGACAATGAGCAAGGGTTGCTGCAGTGCTTTTGGGTCAAAGCCCCAACCTGCACCTGTCAGAAGGCTGCTACTCACCTCCCATGCTTTGGGCCAGGTGTATTTTTGACCTCTTGACTACTGTTTCCATCTTTGTGTTAAGAGATAAAATTCAGGTCCCACCCTCTTGCCTTTGCAGAAACATCCTTCAGTAGTAACTCAGGTCAAAACCCAAGGCAGATTATTGCCTTCTCCTCCCTTAATCCTCTTGCTGCCAAGTCCAGGGCATTTTTAGCTCTGCTGGCCTCACCCTGAAGGTGTGTGTGCTTGATGGACGGGATCAGTCCACACCTCAGATTTTATGAAGTGTTGTCATTTGTGGATGGTGTTTGCTGTAGCAGGAAAAACAGCTCTGCTCCTGAATCACACGCAAGGAACTTTGCTGCCCAGCTGGGCTAGTGCAGGGGCTGGGGGTGACCCCGTTCCTGGGTGGGGAAGAGCTTGGTGAGCTGGCAGGGGTTAGTGGGGCTGAGGCAGCTGGCTCAGCCTGTCACCCCATTCCCACTCCTGCCTGGATGTATCTTCCCTGTTACTGGGAGCTGCTGCTGCCTCTGCCCATAGGCTGCTGCTGGGGGCCCTGGGTGAGCTGCTCTGGTTATCATGTGCCACAAGACTCCAAGTGGCCACAGAAAGTTCCTGGTGCCTGGTTTGTAGAGTCAGTAGGCTTGAATACATGGAATTACCCCTTCTTATCTCTATGTGCTGGCCTAGGTAGTGGTTGTGACTCACAGACATCTCGCACACAAGAGGGGTTTGGCTGAGATGCTGAAAGACACCCATGGAGGTGCTGTCCCAAGTCAATTATTTGTGTGTGACATGAACTGAGGAGTAGGTTTGGTTTGACTCGTTGCCTCTTGGGATTTTGCTGCCCTTCTCAGGGAATTGCTTTTTGTGTCAGCTTTAGGACCCAACACCTGTGAGATGCCTGTCTACCCACAAAGGCCTTCTTGTATTTTGTGGTCAGGTTCTTTGAATTCATTGCTCAGAAGTTTTATGATATGTTTGTCTGTGAGGAGCTTTGTCTGTGCAGCACTTAAGGCTTTAAATGTTTGTGTTTGTTTTGACAAGCTGCTCACAAATATAGAAATATTTAGAAAAGCTTTTTCCTCGCCTAGGGAGAGCTCATCTCCTATAGCTTCTGTCTTTGTCTCACCTGAAGTGTTTGTTGTATTTAACGGGCTCCAGCTGAGTGAGAAGATCAATTTGTTTCCTGGGTCCTCATCTACTCTTCACAAAGGTCTGTGTCTTTCTCCACTCCACTGCTGAGTGAGTGTGATTGATATTTATGTACAACCTTCTCCTGTCCCTCTGCCTTGCTGGTGCTCTGAAAAGCTGCTTTTCTCCTTAGAAACACATAAAAGCCCAGCAAGTGAAGGGACCATTTAGGTGTTTGTATGGCAGTGTTGGGCTCTCCTGTCTTGCTCTGTCACTAAAGTTGCACTTAGTAATTCCTATTTAAGGGAAATCATTGCTCTTGTGCTACCTGAATCCTAAGTTCTGGGTGTCAGTGCCTCCAGAAACCCTAGAAGTCAAGGTCAGGGAGGTTGAATAACTGTCCAGAGCTCAACTCTATTGAGAAAGAAGATCAACACAGAAAGTGTAAGAGCTTCAAGAATATTTAGCTGTCAACTTGGCTCATAAACCATCATGAGAAGCTTAAAGGTAATTTGATAACTTATTTGGAAGCAGAGACACAGGGCTACTCTTGTTCTGGCAGCCAAAACTTTAATTAGCTGCAGTGGCCGGGAAGTGAAAACAGATTTCTGACTAGAGGCAAGGTGCAACCCTGTAATTGTATAATGGACCATTTTCCCAAGAGCTGTGTGGGGTTCGGCCTAGTAAGGTTTGAAATTCAAACAACTTGGTCCCTCCCAAGACTCACAAGTGTCTGGAGCTCTGAACAAACCAGTAACCTGCAGATCTGTCTGCTTCAGGAAGCGCTTCATGGTGATTCACTTAGGCCAGAGATGTTACTGCAGCCCTGAGCAGGGCTGATGGTATTTGCTACCATGTTCCATGTGCCTCTCTGAGCCAGGACTTCCTTCCTGAGCAGGTCAGCAAACCAGAGGCCAACTACAGCAGAAGGAGGGGGGGGCTTTTTTTGCCCAAGAGTGATTTTTGTGGCCACTTTGAAACACACTGGCTGTCCTGTTGCTCCAGAACAAAGCCTCTGGATTATTTCTGCCAGAGAGACAGTTTAAAATACCTTAGTGACTAGGCAGATACTAAAAATGGCTGAGCCCAGCTGTGTCTGCTGTGAGTTGGTGTTGTGAGACCAAACTTCACAGGGAGATGGGTCCGTTGCTGGGAGCTCTGTTGAGCCCCGTGGTCTCCTTGGCATACACAGATTGGGGAGACATCAACCATGCTGGGCAGAAGTGTTTCTTATCACTTCGGGTGCCTCCAAAAGCCCCTGCCCATGCTCTTGGGGCACAGGAGGTCTCTGAGTGCAGCTCAGCTGGAGTCAAGCATGACCATACACATGGCCTGGAGCCCAGTGGCCAGAACTTGGGAGGGGCAGACCTGACTAATCCTCCTGCAGCCACAGGAATGAGAGCCCACATTGAGGCTTCCAGGGTGATACTGACCTTACTTTTCAGCCTTAGCTTTTCGTCTTTCATCTACATTTCATTCTCCTTTGTTATCCATTCTTGAAACTCCCTCCACAGCTCTTCTGGGTGCTCATCTCGGTGGGTGTGCCCACACCTGGCATCCCAAGCCCTCCCACTGCCTGTGGGGTCTTGTCCATCACCTGCCCTGCCAGTGAGTCCCATCCTGTTCCCTGTGTGATGGGCAGGTAGAGCCTCTGTCCCAGCTCCTTCCCCAGCTTGTGACTGAGTCAGAGCAGCTCATGTCAGAGCACTGACCTCATCCTCCTTCTCTTTTCCCTTGATATTTTCACCGCACCCCATCTCTGACTTCTCTGAAGACTGTGCCCTGGTGAGAGGGGGGTTTTGCTCATTGCTGTGTGTCCTGGAGAGGAGTGTGCCCATGGCAAAGGCATCGTTTTCTGAGTCTTCAGGCTCAGGACATCTGAGAGACACTGTTCACTCCTCAATTTTGGGTCTAGGAAATCTTGGCTCTTACAGCTCTTGATTCAGCCATCTTTTCCAGTGCCAGCCTGTAGACCCCTGTAGACTACTGTTTTAGTTCAGGGCAAAAAGTTTGTTGGCCTGGAAAATGCCACTGTTCTCCTTAGCTGTCCGACTGCTTATCTCCAGAGATGTCCTGGTCACCAATGGTGCCTGCAGAGGGATGGGTGGCTTCCTTCCACAGGATGTGGAAGAGAAGAGACAGTGTCCACCAGGGCAGCTTGCTCCATGGTACAAACCATCCTGTGGAAATTCAGAAGGTATTTACAGTGCTGTCAAGAACCCTCAGGACAGAGTACTGGAATTGAGCCATGCCCTCACAGATGTTTATCATCACCAGCTTTGTTGCCCTGTGTTCATGAGGTGTCTGAGGTCCACCCTATTACCAGATCCACTCTGTTTTTTCTTTATGGGCTTGTCTGTTTGTTCTTCCGTGACAGAAACTGTCTGAGAGACTCTCAGCAGTCTCCAGTGCTGTTACCAGGAGGGTAAAGGAGCAGGAGATGTCTGTGACAGCAGGGACATATAGTGTTGACAGCTGATGCTTTCTGCAGTTCACTCAGCCAAAAGTACCAGCCGAGGGTTCACTGAGGAAACCCTCAGAGACCTCGTGGTTTGCTCTCATCTGGTACCATGTTAATGATCCTCTGAGCCTGAGGTCTCCTGTCAAAAGGCTTCTTGGTGCTGTGCTGTCCATACTCAGGTGATTTCTGGGCCATCAAGGAGCAAGGTCAGAGCAACCTTAACCCTGGTTTGTTCCCTTTGGGAAGTGTCCTTGGGGGTGGGAGTAAATAATGTGAAGAGCCAGGGAAGGAAAATGCAAGAGTGGTGGTTTTTCACCTTGTTTTGCTTTTCCCCAGATTTATCTGCCTCTCGCCTGCAAAAGGCCAAGGAGGTGGGGGCAGATTTTACCATTCAGGTGAAGAACGAGACTCCGCAGGAAGTGGCCTCCAAAGTGGAAGGTGTGCTTGGCTGCATGCCCGACATCACTGTGGAGTGCACAGGGGTGCAGGCCTGCATCCAAGCTGGCATTTACGTGAGTACCACTTGTCCCCAAGGCAGAGCAGGGATGGCATTGGTCTGGTTTTGTCTGGGATGCTGCAGTGAATGAGTTATTTCACTCTCATGGTGCTTAATTTCACTCGGCTTGGTATAGGGAGAGAAGGCGCTCATTAGACAGCAAACAAAGAGAGGCAGTTGAAGAGTTAACATTGGCATGGGGATAATTGATAATTAATTTGATGCTCAGGTGCTAAACCACTTCCCAAAGTAACCCCAGTAAGTCCCCAAAACCCAAGCATGGCTGTGCAGCAGTGTCAGGGAGCTGGTACAAGCAGGACATCACCTTCTGTTAAGTTGAAGTTGCGTCCAAATAAGGAGAATAATCAAGAAAATTAATTTCAGAAGGTGAAGGAAGCAGTTAAGGAAGGGATGTTTTGCTGCCATGAACATACTAACAAGAGGATGGGGCGAAGGTAGTGGGGAGCCTCACAGGGAAAGGACAGGAGGGGAATCGGACAAGCAGCAAAAAGAGAAATTCCAGTGAAGCACCAGGCTTAGTTTTAAATCTTTCCTATTGAAATCCCAAAGTACTCTTCATAGACCTAAATGCCAGCCATTTTTCAGAATGAGATTTAGATACCAGAATCCTTCAGAGATTTTCAAAAGATTGGATTTTTAGCCTTGATTACTGTGTGTTTCACTCTTAATGGGCTCTTGACAGCATCCTGCCTCTCCTCTGACTCCTCCATCATTCACTGCAACCATAAAGTGTGCCTTTATTTTTGACAGACCCTGCACAGGCTCCAGCAACTGCATTCTGCAAAATGTAGCATGTTTGTGTGTTTGTTCTCCAGGCCACTCGTTCTGGTGGGACCTTGGTGCTGGTGGGGCTGGGCCCTGAGATGGTGACGGTGCCCATTGTGAATGCTGCCGTGCGGGAGGTGGATATCCGGGGAATATTCCGCTACTGCAACACGTGAGTCTCATGCAGGGTGGGCTCTTGTGTCTCCAAGCCTGTCTTTAGAATTATTCAGAGCTATAGTTTCTTACCAGTGGAGCAAGAATCTTTGCTTGATCTATAGCTCTCCAGGAAGGATTTATGGGATGTTGTCAAGCTCCTTCTTAAAATGAGAACTGTCATTAAGTAGGCAGTTTGGGAATTAGATTGGCTGCTGCATCCCTTTGTATCCTTATTGCTCTAACTTGGCCCATTCCTAGTTGGACTCCATGATCGTGGTTGGACTTGATGATCTTTGGAGGTCTTTTCCAGCCTCAATGATTCTATGATTCTAAATGGAGCAGCCATGCAATCCAACTGAAGAGGCTAGAAACTGACTGAGGCTTTTGCTTTCCTCTCCTGCACTCAGTCCATGACTTTGAGCTCCACAGTGGTCAGTGTGCAAGTGAGGAGGCCAGGTGAGAGGAGAGCAGAGCATAGCAGTTTGGTTTTCCTTCGGTACTTCCAAAGCAGTTCTTTCCTTGATTTTCACTTGCTTCCTACTCAGCCAACTGTCTGTGAAGCAGAGCCTGCCTCCTCAGCTCCCAGTAGCCTAGCTCAGTTGGCTTGTCCCATCTCCCATGCTGGATGCCTGGGCTAAGGAGATAACTGGAATGAATCAGGCTCCTCCCTGCTCTTTCCTTGGGCTCCAAAGCAGTGCTTGCTGTCATCCCCTGCTGTTTTCCCTTGCAGGTGGCCTGTGGCCATCGCTCTGCTCGCATCCAAGCGGATCAATGTCAAGCCCTTGGTTACGCACCGCTTCCCCCTGGAGAAGGCTCTGGAGGCGTTTGAGACCACCAAGAGGGGCGAGGGGGTCAAAGTCATGCTGAAGTGTGACCCCACCGACCAGAGTCCCTGAGTTGCTGCAGTGCCCGGCCCTCACCCCACTGCACCGGCCTGCCTGGGATGCCCAGGATGAGTCTGCAGGAAGGAGGCTGATGTGGGGCTGTTGCATGTTTGTGGTCACCTTGCACAGGTGCTTCTTGTACCTAGAAAATCAAACGGTGATGAGGGTGAGTGGCACTGGGATACACCATTAGAGCACTAACAGGTAGCTATGAATGGACAACCAATAGTTTGAATCAAAATACTGGGTTAGAGATGAGGGTTTTCACAGTTGGCTCTTCCCCAGCAGCCCCCCAGCAGAGCCTGGCCTGGTGCCTCTGTGCTGGGGGAGGTGCTGGCACTCCACCTTCCCATCCCGCACTGCAGCTCTTCCTGCAAGACAATCCCTGGCTGTGAGATAGCCCTATGTGAATATTCCCCCTTCCCCTTGCACCTTCCCTCAGGAATGCTCAGGGATTGTACAGACTGTGGAACAAAGCCTGGCCATCCCCCCTCCAAGGGAAGCACCAGCATATTCAGGTCTTCTCTCCATGCTCTTTGCATATATCCCACAGCTCAGAGCCCAGGGTTTTTGTGAAGCTGGTCTGGAGGCTAGCAGGGACCACATCTGCTGTGTCACCACCCAGTAGCTCCTTGTGGGACCACTTCAGGCTGGGAAACTGGGACTGCTGAGGGCCCTGTCCTTATGTGGCTCCCTGGGAGGGGCTGCTGTTGGAGGACACAGCTGCTTTTAGCATGGAGGGGGATGCAGGGGAGCCATAAGAGGACAGCATCATTCAAAGGTTTTACCACTACGAACAAATCATATGTTTTTGGGAATATTGGGCCTTCCTGCTGAGTTTGTGAGCCATGAATGAGGTACTAATGAGGTAGCAGGTTGCAGATAAAATCTAATCTTTGATTACAGTCATGTTAATTTTAGTACTGAGAGATCAGTTCCTTCCTTGGGCTGGTACTTAACTTTCCTCAATAAATGCTGCCTACCTGAGACCTACCTGGTGTGTCCCTTAAAGTGTGGGGTGGCAGGGCTGGAGGAGTTTCTGATTTTGGGCCCTGGTGACTGTGCCGACCTGGGCCTTGCCACACTGCAGGTTGAGCTCGGTGTTGGCAAGACTGTGAGACCTCAAATGATCCAACAACTTGCAAATCAAAACTTAAGTTTATTCCAGAGGTGGCCAAGTTAATCCTGGCAGAGGTGGAAGCCCTCAAGTCCATGCTGAGTTTTACAGGGATGAGACATAACCCAGGGAACTTTCTGTTGCCAGAAGAAGTGGCTAAAGTATGTGCCCTGCCCATTCCAGTGCTGGGGGGATTCCCACTGGCATGGCTGGGGGACCACTGGCCATCCTGACTCCCATGCTGGAGGGAGCCCCATAGCCAGCCTGGGGGACCAGGCCATCACAACAGCCTGTTCTTACTGGGAAGTGGAAGCTTGCTCCCTGTGCTCTTGGGGGACTGTTTAACATCTGGAGGGCTGGAGCTATTCCCATGACTCAGCCTGTTTGGACTCTTTGGCTAATTTGCTCCCATGCCAGGTCTTGCTGGGGTCATGGACACTGCAGGGGTATTGCAGGATGTGATGGGTCTGGTGGGGCACAGTCTGTGGGGCTGTGTCTGTATCCTCCACCCTTGCCCCCACTTATGTCACCAGTGCAGGGGACACTTGCTTCAGGTTTAACCCATTTCCCAGTGAGCTGGAGTTAATGCTCTGTGCCAGGAGCAAGGCCAGCACTATGCCATGAGTATGGCAAATCTCCAGGGGACCAAGAACCAAGTACAAGAGGCAAGAAAGTGTTTTAATACTTTGAACAGCTTTATTTAAGCTCAACCACAGCCTGCAAGAGCGGCAGCGATGCAAAGCCAGGCATTACTTAAACAAGCACAAGTGATCCTTGATCGAAGGACAGTGAAGCTGCTGAAAGAAGCCAATGCAAACACGACTAAGGCCCTTTGCAAACCCAGAAAAGGCTCAGAGAGTTAACAAGCAGGCACCCACGAGTGTGTTAGGAAAACTGAGCCTGTTTCAAGGAGAGAGATGTTGGGGAGCTCTTTGGCTCCTCACCCCATGTGTGCTCCACATGGATTTTGGGGCAAAGTGCTGTGAATTCAGGTTGTGCAGGCACCAAGCTGTTCCCCAAAGCTGGTCAGAGATATTCCCTGAGTCCCACAGCAGGGCACAAGGTCTGTGTTGTGGAATTAATGTGGCAGAATTTGGCTTAACTCAGACACTGTGGTTTTTTGGTTGAGACATGCCAGCCCAACTCTGGGCGTGGGGCTGCAGCAGTGTGTGGATAGTAGCAGTAAGCCCTGGGCTCATACTGGGGCTATATGGGATGGTAATGCTTTACTGGCACACCAGTCTCAGCTCTGCAGGTCTCAGTGTCCCTGCTCTTGGCCATGCATGGCTTTCTCTGGGGGGTGATGGTGGGTGGGAGCCTGGGACCATGGCCACCCACTGCATTGCTGCCCAGTTGCTGGTATGGATCAGACTCAGGGTGAAACAGTGTGGGGTAGGGTCAGAAATTCTCATAGTGATGTGCAAAGTAGGTCTGGTCCTTCTTGTTCATCTGCCGACAAGCCTGTTCCACGCTCTTTGTCATCCCGGGTGGGCCACAGCTGAACACCCCAATCTTCTGCACCTGGGAAGGGGGAAGCCAAAGGGGTCAGACCCAGGAATGCCGGCTCTCCTTGCAGTCCAACTCCCCTTGGCCCCTTGCCCTCTGACAGCTTTGGGCATGGACAATGGCCGTGCTCTCTGTCCCACCCTCTGGAGGCTTTTGGGAAGACTGTCATTTCTGTGAGGGCTGTTAAATCTGTGGTGGCTATGGAGGCTGTGAGGGCAATGGAGGAAGGATGGGAGTCCCGAGATTTGGGCAGTGGTTGCAGCTGGGATCCCGCAATAGCAGGGGGTGTTTGGCTAGCATGGGACACTGCTGACTATTGCAGCTCAACCTGGCTCTGGAGGGAAAGCAGGATCCGTGCCCCTTCTGCCCTGTCCTTGGTGCAGATGCCACCAAGCTCTCCAGGGTCTTGGAGACAAGCTGGGACCAGTCCTCCACTGGCCAGTGGGTACACCTTCTCCTGTGCCCCATCCTCAGCCAGGCACTGACCTCAGGGTGCACCTCCTGCAGCGAGTTGAAGAAGGGTATGAAGGGCGGGCGCCCAAAGTGGGTGATGGAGCGCAGCCCCGTGAACAGGCTCTTGTTCAGCACCTTCTGGAAGTGCCGCTCGCAGATGTACTGGAAGAGAGATTGGTGCAGGTCAGATGGCCCAGCACAGCCTTGCACAGCCTGGCATGGCATGGCAGCCTCCCTGGTGGGGGGCAAGGCTCACCAGCATGGTGGTGCGCAGATCGAACTTCTCGGCCAGCTGCGTGATGTAGATATGCACAGAGACCAAGTCATTCCTGTCCAACTCTTCCACCTCCCGGATGATGTCTGTCAGCCACTCAAACTGCCGCTGCGTGCGTGTCACCCAGATGAAGTAGATCTGTGGCACATGGGAATGAGGCTCAGAGGAGGGCCAGCACCCTTACGAAATTCCATGGGCTTCATGGAGGATTTTACCTCCAAAGAGGCCAGCAGCAGCAGGAGGCATCTTGGGAGGGCTTGCCTTTCAGATACTTCCTCTTACCTTCTTACACAGCAGCTTGGAGTTTATAGATGACTTGAAGACCAGGTCCTTGAGGATGGATGCGAAGGGTGTCACCCCGATGCCTCCTCCCACCAGCACCGACACCTCAAACTTGTTCCACTCCTGGTGGCCCTCCCCAAAGGGCCCATCCAGGTAGAGCTGGAAGGGAGTCAGCCATTAGCAGAGCATCTCCTGTCTCTGCTTTCCCAGGTCTTGGTTGCCCTCAGAGCTGGAGAAGCACCTCAGCCTTGGCACAACCCCTTGCTGAGATGCTCTTGGGCTTGGATGTCCCTGTGTGTGACATCCTGTGCAGGGCTCACCTTGGGCAGCTTGCCGATGAGAGCCAGGTTCTCTGGGGAGTAGAGCTCCCGCAGGCGGGTGGTCCAGGGCCCCACGGCACGGATGTGCAGGCTCAGTGTGTCCTCGTGTGGTGCCGAGGTCAGGGTGAAGGGGTGGTACTCAGTGGTGCCCAGGGCCACGCAGGCGATGCGCACCCACTGCCCGGACTTGTAGTCGAAGTCCTGCGGCCGCTGGAACTGGAGGTGGGTGACACCTGTGGGGAGACAGGGATGGAGGCTCTGGTAAGGTGGAGATGTTGAGAGGTGGAGGCTCCTCTATCACTGCAATCCCTGATGCTCTTGCAGAGCCCAGGCTGGGCTGGTGCCCTGTGGCCAGGGATGTTGTGGTACCTGAGGGCAGGAGCTCAGCTTTCACCACGCTGATCTCCACCTTCTTCCTGCTCAGGCTGAGCAGCTTGTCTGCACTGTAGATGAGAGCCGGGATGATGAAGTAGATGTAGAAACGGGGCTGCTGGATCAGTGCATAGCTGCCATGGATGATGACCTGGGCAGGGAACAGAACCCATTAACAGGGCAGGCCATTGCCCTGGGGGCTGATCTGGTGGCAGCTCAGCAGCAGCAGGGAGGCAGGGCTGGGGCCACCAGCTCCCTTGCAATCATCGCAGCTATTCCATCTCATCAGCTGCACTGACAACCCACAGGCTTGCAGTGCATCAGCACCACCCCTCCCTCCCAGCCCAAATCCTTTACCAGGACATAGAGCACCACATAGAGGTGGTGGGTGATCCAGAAGCCCTGGAAGCTGACGCGTCGGAAATGGTAGGTGGCGAACACATACATCACAGCGAGGACCACAAGCAGCAACACTCCTGTCATACCTGTGAGAGGAAAGGCTGGAATGTCCTAGGGGGAAGAGAGCACCCCTACAGGGGCTCTACCTGGGCTGGGCAGGGGGCTGCCCATCCACACAAAGGTGTGCATGTCTATCTGCTAGGTGTTCTCACCTGGAACAGTCTGGAAGAACCACCAGTAATATTTCTGTGGGAGCTGTGACCTGGAGAGGGACAAGAGATTGCACCATGGAGTGACCAGAGTGAACTCTTGGTTTCCATTTTCATTCCTATCTGTGCTCAGGACACTCTGTCTGGACTCTGCTCTAAATCATACCTACCCATCATTTGTGAAGACATTGGAGAAGAGACAAGACAGCACGCTGAGAGGTGTGACTGAGAAGATGTAGACATTCACTACATGACCTGCAGTGTGGAGCACTGTGAGAGAGAAAAACAGGGAGAAAGAAGCATCATTTGATGTGGATGGAGATGTGTCAGACCCTGCTGATGTCCCCAGGGACCTGGAGATTCCTTCTCATCTCTAATACAAGACACCGTATGTCTCCACGGGGTTTTCAAGCTTCTGCCTGGTCCTGCCAGGATGTGATGGGCTGGCCATTTGCTTTAGCTGTGGTTTGTGGGCAGCACATCCCCCAACAGCCCACACACCTGAGAAAATCAGGGCTGCCATGGCAATCCAGCGGTGGAAATCAACAGCAGCATCAAAGGGGATGTAGTGGTTGAGGAAGGTCTCCCGCAGGATGGTGATGAGGTTGCGGCACATGGTAAGCAGGATGTAGGAGTACAAGAAGGAGATAGAGGCAGCTGCTCCTCGGGAGATGATGATCCCCACAAAGGTGGTCTGTGCAATTCCAGTACTGGGGGATGCAAAGGCATAGTCTGGGGAGAGAGAGCAGAGGGGTCAATGTCCCCAGCCATGACCTTTCTTGCAACAAGGGAGTGGCCACCTCTGTGGCTTCACCAAAAAAGAGGTCACTAGGGATAGGTTTGTGTGGGAAAAGGGGCATGACCCCCCAGAACTGCTGGGTGAAAGAGTATCCTTAGAGATGCAGAGAGGGGATTGTCCTCCTCTGGGGGGCACTGGGAAACTGCACCTTGGGACTGTGGCCTCAGTTGGGGAATTCAGTATAAGAGGTCTCCACAAACTGAAATAGAGTCCAGTGGAGGCCACCAGGATGGGTGGGGGCCGGAGGATGTCACATAGGGGAAAGGCTGAGGTAAATGGGCTTGTTCAGATTGGAGGAGGTGGGTCAGGGAAGACCTGGTGGCTGTCTCCAACCACTTCATGGGTGTGCACAGGCAGGAGAGCCAAAGTTGTTCTAAGAGATGCACAGTGGAAGAATGTGAGGCAACAGCATGAGTTTCAGGGGAGGAAGCTCAGGTTTGATGTAAAATAAAAACTCTTCACAGGGAGGATGGTCAAAAACTAGCACAGGCCCAGACAGGTGGTGGGATCACCAACCTTGGAGCTCTTCACACCTTCTTCAGAAAAGGCCTTCAGCAGCCTGATTCAGCTTTAGAAATGGCCTTGCTCTGAGCAGGGCAGTGGACCAGACTCTTCCAGAGGTTCCTTCCAACCTCAGTGATCCTTTGGTTATTCCAGGGGTGGAGTGACACCCAATGCTGTGCCAGGCAACACCCCACCACACCCAGCATAACCAGCAGCTTTGAGGCACCAAGACCATGTGGGGGGCAGCGGGGCTGGGGGGGCACTCACAGTAGGCTCTCTCTGCGAACACGCCGGCGGTGATGGCAGAGAAGAGGATGACGCAGACGATGTGACGCCGGTAATTCTCAATGAAGCGCTTGAACTCCTGGATCTTCTGCTGAACTCGGCTCCGCTCGTACCTCTTCCGCCGTGCCTCGGTGTACAGGCGCAGCTGGTACTGGTTACCCCTGGCAAAGACAGGAGGGCTGGTGTCACTGAGAGGTTTCCCCAGCTCAGGGCCACACTGCCCAGATTTGGGGCTGCCTCCCAAAGTGCTGTGGCCACCTCTGCACATCAGAGATAGGGTGACCTGCAGAGCACAAGTCAGAGGGTGATCTCAGGTCAGCCCACTCCTTAACGATTGTAAAACCTGATAACAGATGTGCAGACGGTGACTCATAAGTAAAATCATAGATAAGAACTGTCAGAGATGATTTTCATAGTAATATTCAACTGTCCAAAATGATTCCACAAAAGATGAATTTCCTTAATTGGAGCAATTATGGCAAACCAAGATATTCTGGCTAACAGTAACAACAACTGAACTGATTCCTTGCAGAAATACTTGCTGCTGCCACAGCAGTGAGGACCAGAATCTCTCCTGCAGCTCTGCAGACAGCCCAGGTGACCCAGCATCATCCCAAGGGATGGAGGAGCACAGGCAGGAACTGTCAGACAAGACCCCTCTCTAAAAACCACTATCCCACACCCTGGAGTTGGCCACTTCATTTATTTTTTTGTAGAGGTACATAACCCAGACCCAGCTATGACACCGTCCCCACCGAGTTGGGGCTGTTCCTGTAGCTCCTTGGCCAGTGGGAGCCTCCTTGCACAAGTGCCATTTGACTGGAGAGCTGTCCAGCCTGACTGGGGCACATGAGAAACAGCAAACAGGCTGAACCTGAACCCCAGAAGCACAACCATAGAGGAGAGGCTGCACTCACTTTCTGCCTGGTCTCTTCCTCAGCTCTTGCCCTTCTCGCTCCATGTAGTGACTCACAGTGTCCAGATTTGGGTCTCTCTCCTCCTCTGAGATGGTTCTGTTGGAAATAGAGCTATGTCTAGCCCAAAGCCCTATTTGCAGAAAAGGCTTGGCAAAATTATCCCCTTTTCCCTGCTTCCCATCTCAGGCTCAGCTGGGAAGGTGTCCAGCTCTTTCCCACAAATCTGTTTGTTAATTTTAATTGCTCATGGGCTGTATTTTCTTCAACATAACCCTTCCCTCTGAACAGCAAGGCAGGACTCCCACGCCCGTGTAGGGGATGCAACAGGGGCTCTGCAGGAGGCAGTTCCTCTCCTCTGGCTGTGCCCAGGGAGGAGGGTAGCAGCCCCACTCCAGTGCCTGGTGAGCACCTCCCACCAGGATCATCCCACTTCCCCAACACTGGGAGTGCCAACACCTGGTGGGAGCATTTGTTGCAAGGGTTGGGGATATGCATTGGGGCAGAAAGAGAAGGAATAGCAGAAACAAGACCAAGGAGGGGAGCTTACCCTTTTGGCTCTTTCTTTATGAAGGAGACACAGTTGTGCAGGTTTTGCTTGAACACCTCAGGGACACCTTTGGGGAACCAAAAGGACAGCCATTCAGAGTATGCAAGACAAGGATTAGGATTCTCCCATGGGCAGGGAGAAGCTCTGAGCTGACCCAAACCTGTCTCACATGAAGCAACAGCTGATACCCCATTACTGCAGTTGGGTTGGAGGGATTGACAGGACAGGATTTGGGAGTTCCAATGGGTGCTGTCCATTTCCTCCCTCCCTGCAGGGCCTGGGGTGACCCACTGCTCATGTCCACTGACCTTTGACACAGAGTTGGGTGAGACGAAGCTCATTGTTGTGGTCCCGCAGCATGTAGTGGAAATTCTCCCACGTCAGCTCATCCCTGTCCTGAAACCCTGAGGCCCGAAACATGGATTCAGTCACCTGCTCTGCCTGTTCTCTTGACAGGCAGTTGTTGGAGATCTCAATGAAGGACCTGGAACAAGGAGGGGAGACAGGAACATCAGTTTATCAGTTCACATAACACAGCAGAGCTCCAGACAAGTTTCATGGGAGTGGTTGTGAGTGTTGAGCCCATGAGCTTCTTGGGGACTGAAGCACAGAAACTGGGACCTGATTTTGGAGACATATGTGTCTATAGACATTGTGAAAACATATTGAGAGAGGAGGAGAAGTACCTGACCATCCTCAGAAACTCCTCCTTGGAGAGGAACCCATTTTCATCAATGTCGTACATCCTGAACATCACCTGGGACTTCTCCTCTGGGGACCCTAGTGGGGAGAGAGGTGAAGTAAGAAAAAGATCACATTTTCATTAAATGAAAAAATGTGGCCAGTCTTTGTGAACGAAGATCTGGGAAAGGCCTTTTTACCTTTCAAGCCTGTGCAATGGATTTTTTAGGTGAGACGCAGCCTGCGCTGAACTGAGCCCACCCTTTAAT